>JACDJE010000566.1:329264-341595 GCA_016647715.1 Pavo muticus | reverse complement strand
GGGACGTGGCAGCTCCCCGCGGGGGGAACGGAGGGGGTGGGCCGGGTGCTCCGGGGGGAAGGCGGCCAACTTCTGCTTTCTGGTGCTCTCCAAGCCACGGGGTTTCCTCTCCCGCGGAGCCGCGGTCCCACGGCTCCGCGCAGGGCTACGCGGCGAGCGCCGCGTCGGAGCGCAAATCCTACCCCGAAGTTCCGCCGGGCGCGCCGTTAAACCGCCCCCCGCCCCGCAGCGCAACCCCTCCTGCCGCCCCGAGCCCCACGCCGCGGGCGGGCGGCGCTCGAACTTCGAACGGGGAGCGCGGCAGCGCAGCAGCGCCGGGCCGCGGCGACGGCTGCGGAGCGCGGCGCCCTCCTGGAGCAGCGCAGCTCCGCCCGGGGCCGCCCCGGCGGCGCGCTCCGCTCCTGGACGGGACGGCTGCGGCGTAAACGCGCGGTGCGGGACGCGGCGAGGAGCAAGCCGCGCACTGCAGCAGAGTTCTCGGCACACGACAATAAAAGTTAATTACTTTACCACGCAGTATTTGCGTTCGACACGTAAAGCGGGATAACTTTAATGCGTTTTCCTGCCTCGCTCGGGAAGCATCCCGGGGTGCGCGATTCCCTCCCCGTGCACCTCGCGTCACAGCCGCCCGAGCCCCGCGCACGGCTCCAGCCGGGACGGGGCCGCGGGCTGCAGAGCCGTCTGCCAGACGGAGCGGGGAACTGCCCGGCAGCCAGCGGCCCCCAGAAAACAGCGCCCTTCCTTTCCCAGAGCGCCCATCTCCACACGGCGCTCTGCCCGTCTGCCTGCGGACAGCCCGCCCAGCGCGGGGGGCTTCTGCTGCGGCGGCACAAGCGGCGCCGGGAGCCTCCGCGTAAGGGCCGCGCGCGGCAGGGACACGGCGGTAGGCGAGCAGGACGCGGGCGCTGCCCGGCACAGCAGCGTCACCCAACGGGGAAAGGCGCCTCCCCGCAACCACAGCGGTTACCTCCACGCCAGGGGCAGCGCCGAGGACTGGAACCTCTCAGCGAGCTTCCCTGCGGCGCCGGGCAGGGCCTGGGGGCAGCCCGCAGCGATGCTCCGCTGAGGCGCCGTCGCAGCTCCCCCCGTTCCAGGTGCCGTCCTCCCAGCGCGCTCAGCAACAGCGCAGAGAGGCCCTGCAGGCTCTCCGCCGTCCCGGTAATTCCCCGTGCCAACAGTCCCCTCTTCTGCCCGGCCCGAAGCGGAGCACGCTGCCGAGGGAGGAAGCCTGGAACCCCCCCGGCAGCAGCAGGAGGGCCCCGTCGCCACAGAACAACGCCAACATCCAGCGCCGCAGAGGGCTCCGAGACCACCGGGTCCGACCGCCACCCCTTCCCCACACCCCAGACGCGCCCCTGCCGGGCGCCACGCGGGGCACTCCTCCCTCTGGGCCTGGGGCACCTGGATTATGCCCCCCTTACCGCCCACCCCCTTCAGCGCACCCGGCACCGAAGTGCGCCCCACGCACAGGGAGCAGCAGCTCCGAGTCCCCAGCAGACGGAGCTGAAGGAGAAGGGAACCGCACCGAACTGCGCCTTTTGGCCCCGCTTTGCACCCCGGCTGCCCTTCCCAGCCAGCTTCTCCTAGTTAAGGGCAGAACAAAGCCAACGCCACCCTGGCTCCCCTCTCTCCCTTGGAAGAGCTTCCCGTCAGGCAGCACGGCTGCCCCCTCGCACAGACGCCGTGTGAACACCTCGGGCCCACGCAGCCGCCACCCCCAGCAGCCCCTGGGCAGCAGCCTGATGCGGGCGCGCCCGGCCACGTGGCTGCCCTCCCTCCTCATCCTCACCCCGCGCCGCGCGCCCAGCCCGGCGAGCGTCCGCAGACTGCAATTAAGTTCAATTAAGACTCCGGGACGGCTGGCCGTGGCCTCTGCCGTGCCAGGGGAGGGGCAGGGTGGGCGTCAGGCACAGCTCGTTCTCCCCAGAGCGGGGCTGCGGCGCACAGCTGCCACGGAGGCGGGGGGGTCAGCGCCCCCGGGCGTTCCACAGCCGTGGGGACGTGGGCGGCGGGCACTGCGGGGGGCTGGGGGCCCTGGGGGGCTTTTCCAGCCTCCGTGAATCCGTGAGTTCTTGCCCCTCCACCCCCAGTGCTGCGCGGGCTGCACTTACTGGCAGCACGTGAAGCTGAGGGCACCTCAAAGCCCCGGCTGGAAAGGAACCGCTGCGGACTGAAACGGCAGCGAAGGCCCCGTCCGTCCGTTTCAAACAAGCCCGCGCCCCCAGAATGCCCGCCGCCCGCTCGGCCCGCTTTGCTGCGCCTCTCCTGAAAAGCTGAGCGGGGAAACCAAAGCGGGGCCGGGGCTTCTCGTCGCACAGCGGCGCTGCCGCCAGCTGGTGCCCTTTTACCGGGTGTGCCTGGTGAGCTTCTGGGGAGCCGAGCTCCCGCAGGCACGGACCGCAGCGCCCCACCCTCACGCTGCGAGCATCAGGCGCCGATCGCTGCAGAGCGGAGCTGGGAAACGGGGGCTCCGAGGCGGCGCGCCCCGGAGGCCGACGGAGCCGACCCGATCCTGACTGCTTGAAAGCCTCCCGGCCGCCTCTGGCGCGGCTGCAGGGCGGCTGACTCACGTCCTTCCAGGCTCTGAGGTTCGCAGCGGCCGCTCCACAGCACTCTGCTGCTTTAAGGCTCGGTGCCGACGTTCTCCGTGCTCCTGTGGTGCCCGGGGCGAGGCGACGGGAGGCTGCTGGACGCGGGCATTCCGCCGTCCTTTGTCTCAACACGAGAGCAAACGCGTCCCGTGCCTGCACCGCAGCCTGGAACTCAAAGCAGAGGCGTTTGGCGGCACTGCAGCCACCGCACAACAGAGGGCTTTGGGCGGCAGGAGGGCGCTGCTGCGGGAGCACGGCACAACCCGCAGCAAGCAGCGCCGCGCTTCGTTCTGCCCCGCTGCCGAGGGGCTCCCCTCCGTCCCTGGCCCGTCGCTCCCCGTTAGCAGAGCCCCACGACACAACAAATCCGGCGCAGGGTGATCACGGGCCCGGCCTCGCGCCCAGCCCTTAGGAGAAGAAGTGACGCACGGAGTAACAATTCCCACCGCCAGCACAGGACGCGCCGGGTCGGCAGGGACCCCCACGCGCCGCGAGTCCAGCCGAGACAACACAAACCGTCCCAAGGGACGCGGCGACCCCCGGAGTGACAAAGGCCCCGCCGGGACAGCAGCTCCAGCACAGCCCGCAGCGCGGGGCAGACGGGAAAAGGAAGCGGGAGCAGTGACAGCGCAAAGCCAGGGGTTGTGGGCAGCGCGCGGACGGGCACGGGGCTGACGGGCAGCAGCCCCAGCTCGGGCTCCGCTTTAGAACTCACATGCAGCAGTTCGCCCGCACAGGGCAACGCTCACGGGGCTGATGGAAGCATTCAAAGCGTTTCTCACTCCCCTGCTCTGCTGAATGGCCTGCAGGCCGAGCGGGGCTGCGGGATCCTGCAAAGTCCTTTCCCACTCCGCCACAAGAGCCCGCGGAGGGAGAGGAGCGCCGCTCCTCGTTCCTCGCACGTTGCCATATGGAAGGCTTTTCAGCTGTTACATAGGGAGGCCTCACAGCCCTTCCATCTAGCAGCTCAGCGTTACTCTGTCACCGCTCCCCTGCGTGCAGACGCCGCAGCGTCGGCCGTGGGCGCCCATCCCTCCGTGGCACCTTTGTCCCCAAGGCCAGCACTGCCGCCAGCCCTCAGCTCGTGGCTCGCGCAGCAGGGACGGCCGCAGCGCCTCGAGGACCCGACGTGAGCAGCCCAGGGTGAATCAGAGGCAGAGACGGCGCTGCCGGGGGGGGGAACGGGAGACGCGAGCCCAATTCCTCCCGCCTTGTCCGCCCTCACCGCCGAGCGACCCCGCAGCCGGCTGCCAGCAGCAGCACCGCGCGCAGGGACGAAGCATCCGGGCCTGAGGACCTCAAAGAAATCAGGGGGATGCGGGGAAAGGCAAACACCACCCCGGTCTCCCAGCGCGGAGGGGGAGAGCACCGGCGAAGCAGGGGAGCACCACAGCGCCGTGATGCTGAAGGGAGCGGGCCCAGTGCAAGGCCGCCGCCCGAGGGAGGCAGGGAAGAACCCGCCCCAGCGGGACGGGCGGCGTTCCGGGGCGTTCCGGGCCAGCCGGTGGCCCCACCCCGCAGCCCGGAGCAGCGGAGCCCGGCACGGCGCGACAGCACCGAGCGCTGCTCCCGCTGGGCTGGGCCCGGCGATCCCAGCAGCAGGGACGCAACCAGAACGTCCCTCCGACACCGGAGGTGTTCGCAGGGCGCGGCCCACGTTTCAGGCCGGAGGAGCTCGGACCGCCAGCCGGCCTCCTGCAGCGCCGCGTGCGGATGCGGTTTGGCGGGCAGGGTTGGACGGGGTGATCCCGCAGGTCTCCGCACGGAATCACAGCGCGGCTTGGGTTGGAAGGGACCTCCGGGATCACCAAGCTCCAGCCCGCAGCGCTTCCAACCGCAGCGACTCGACGCTCCGACGCCTGCTGGGAGCTCTCCTTCACACCGACAAGTGCTGAGGGTTGCTGCAGGGAAGGCTACACCCGACGCCCGGCCGGAGCTCTTGGCTCCCTCGGTTCCCCACCGCCCGCGGCGACGCCTCTCCTCCACAGTCCCCACTCCTCGCCGGGCTGTGACGGCCCTTCAGCTTCCGGCACCGCTCCCGAGCCCTGCCGGCCGGCCGCGCAACGTGGACGGGAAGGCGCTGGAGCACAGAGCGCAGCCCGTGGCCGCACCGCCGCGCTGCCGCCGCTTCCCTTCGCTCCTCACGCCGCCTTCTCCGCTTTCCGCACGGAATCATTTTGTTCCTGTTCCTCCCCGAACGCAGCCTGGGGAGGGAAACTGCACCCATCTTTCCTCAGACGCTGCCACACAACGGATCCTCCGCGCCGCACTCCGTGCCAATTTCCCCCTAAAACACGGAAACTTCAGCTTCCTGATGGATGCGACCCCCGCACAGCAGAGCGGGACGGGCGGGACGTGGCCGGCACTGCAGCCAGGGCTCCAGCACTGCAGCCGTGGCTCCAGCACTGTTGCTGTGGCTCCCACACTGCAGCCGTGGCTCCCAGCAGTGCAGCCGTGGCTCCAGCATTGCAGCCGTGGCTCCCACACTGCAGCCGTGGCTTCCAGCACTGCAGCCGTGGCTCCCAGCACTGCAGCCGTGGCTCCCAGCACTGCAGCCGTGGCTCCCACACTGCAGCCATGGCTCCCAGCACTGCAGCCGTGGCTCCCACACTGCAGCTGTGGCTCCCAGCATTGCAGCCGTGGCTCCCACACTGCAGCCGTGGCTCCCAGCACTGCAGCCGTGGCTCCAGCACTGCAGCCGTGGCTCCCAGCAGTGCAGCTGTGGCTCCAGCACTGCAGCCATGGCTCCAGCACTGTTGCTGTGGCTCCCAGCACTGCAGCCATAGCTTCCAGCACTGCAGCCGTGGCTCCAGCACTGTTGCTGTGGCTCCCAGCACTGCAGCCGTGGCTCCCAGCACTGCAGCCATGGCTCCAGCACTGCAGCCGTGGCTCCCACACTGCAGCCGTGGCTCCAGCATTGCAGCCGTGGCTCCCAGCACTGCAGCCGTGGCTCCCAGCACTGCAGCCGTGGCTCCAGCACTGCAGCCGTGGCTCCCAGCACTGCAGCCGTGGCTCCAGCACTGCAGCCGTGGCTCCCAGGCTGCCCCGATGGCCGCGGCGGGGCTGGGCAGAGCCGGGAGCGGATTTTGAAGGCTCGGTAAATTTGTCCTTTAATGGGTTCTGAATATTCTTCTGCGGTTTAACAGAGAGCTGCACAGTGCAGGAGGATAATTAGAGCAAGCATTAAGCAGTTCATGCTCTTCTGCGATTAGAGAATGAGTCGGGGAGGTCTTTGGGCACCGGCTCCTCTGTATTTCCTTTTTCCTATACGAAATCCTTCAGGAGAAAAGGGCGTTTGCCCCTTCGGCCCCCCGGGATCTCGCAGCGAGCAACGTGCTGCGATCTACCTTGCACAGCCACCAGCTGGGACGGGCGTGGGGATGCGGGGGGCTCCGACCCGGGGAGCGGGGCTCTGCGAGCGGCGCAGCCACGCAGGGCTGCAGTGCACAGCGCGTCAGGTGCGCGTGCTGCCTGCTCACGCCTGGACGGCACGCGCTCCAAGTGCACAGCACGCCAACTGCCAGCACGCAGGTACCACACAGCTCCCACCCGAGGACACGGCCTGCACCTTCCTCACGAGCTCTCCTTCCCAGCAATCCCAGTTAACGCCCCTCAGTGCATTTCCAACGGGAAGAGTGCAGTGCCAGACCGAAATGTGCATCTGCTTCCTGCAGCCGCTGCTGCAAAGCTGTGCCGTGCCGTGCTGGGCACAGCGCAGGGCTGGGGGCACAGCACAGAGATGGGGCTCAACACAGAGCTGGGGGCACAGCACAGAAATGGGGGCACAGCACAGAGCTGGGGGCACGGCACAGAAATGGGGGCTCTGCACAGAGCTGGGGGGGCACAGCACAGAAATGGGGGCACAGCAGAGAGCTGGGGGCCCAGCCCGACCTGCAGCGGCTCAGCCGGGCACACGGAGCAGCGCCGGAGCCGCCGAGGAGCTGACGGCGCGGATCAGACGGGCAGCACGCCTGGAGCAAGATCCAACTTCCCTGGTTGTTTCCTAACACTGTGTCATATTCCCAGCGACTGCTCAAATTCACACTTAAATGCCTAACACATGTCAGTGCCAACTCCTCTAACAAAATATGGTTATTTGGAGGTCCTATAAAACTGCTTCTGCTTGAGAAGCGGTTAATGTGTAGCCAAATTAAGAAGAAAGTCATTTGCTTGCTGATAAGCCCCGTGCAGCCGCCTCTCGGGATCGCATCAGGAGCCCCGCGCTGTTTCCCGGGGTTCCCTTTCTTTGCTTTTTCTCTCCCCGTTCCCAAAATTTCTGCAGTTAGAGAAGAACCGGGAGCTGATTAAAAGCCTTCCTTTCGGTCCCTTTCCTCTGTGGGCAAAACCTGGAGACGCGCCCTGAGCTCGGCCGCAAGGTCAGGAGAAGGGAAAAAAGAGGCCAACGCAACCCCGCTGCTCCCACAGCGCTCCGAACGCGCACAGCCCGAGCGCTGCCAGCACGGGGCTGCAGCTGCACCCAACCCAACACCCTACCGCCCCAAACCCAACACCCTGCAACCCCACACCCAACACCCTACCGCCCCAAACCCAACACCCTACAACTCCAAACCCAACACCCTACAACCCCAAACCCAACACCCTACAGCCCCAAACCCAACAACACCCCGACAACTCCAAACCCAACAACAGCCCTACAACTCCAAACCCAACACCCTGCAACTCCAAACCCAACAACAGCCCTACAGATCCAAACCCAACAACAGCCCTACAGATCCAAACCCAACAACACCCCTACAACCCCAAACCCAACAACACCCCTACAACTCCAAACCCAACACCCTGCAACTCCAAACCCAACAACAGCTCTACGGATCCAAACCCAACAACAGCCCTACAGATCCAAACCCAACAACGCCCCTACAACTCCAAACCCAACAACACCCCTACAACTCCAAACCCAACACCCTGCAACTCCAAACCCAACAACAGCCCTACAGATCCAAACCCAACACCCCTACGGATCCAAACCCAACAACATCCCTACAACTCCAAACCCAACAACACCCCTACAGATCCAAACCCAACACCCTGCAACCTCAAACCCAACACCCTACAGCCCCAAACCCAACAACACCCCGACAACTCCAAACCCANCGGCGCACAGCTGCCACGGAGGCGGGGGGGTCAGCGCCCCCGGGCGTTCCACAGCCGTGGGGACGTGGGCGGCGGGCACTGCGGGGGGCTGGGGGCCCTGGGGGGCTTTTCCAGCCTCCGTGAATCCGTGAGTTCTTGCCCCTCCACCCCCAGTGCTGCGCGGGCTGCACTTACTGGCAGCACGTGAAGCTGAGGGCACCTCAAAGCCCCGGCTGGAAAGGAACCGCTGCGGACTGAAACGGCAGCGAAGGCCCCGTCCGTCCGTTTCAAACAAGCCCGCGCCCCCAGAATGCCCGCCGCCCGCTCGGCCCGCTTTGCTGCGCCTCTCCTGAAAAGCTGAGCGGGGAAACCAAAGCGGGGCCGGGGCTTCTCGTCGCACAGCGGCGCTGCCGCCAGCTGGTGCCCTTTTACCGGGTGTGCCTGGTGAGCTTCTGGGGAGCCGAGCTCCCGCAGGCACGGACCGCAGCGCCCCACCCTCACGCTGCGAGCATCAGGCGCCGATCGCTGCAGAGCGGAGCTGGGAAACGGGGGCTCCGAGGCGGCGCGCCCCGGAGGCCGACGGAGCCGACCCGATCCTGACTGCTTGAAAGCCTCCCGGCCGCCTCTGGCGCGGCTGCAGGGCGGCTGACTCACGTCCTTCCAGGCTCTGAGGTTCGCAGCGGCCGCTCCACAGCACTCTGCTGCTTTAAGGCTCGGTGCCGACGTTCTCCGTGCTCCTGTGGTGCCCGGGGCGAGGCGACGGGAGGCTGCTGGACGCGGGCATTCCGCCGTCCTTTGTCTCAACACGAGAGCAAACGCGTCCCGTGCCTGCACCGCAGCCTGGAACTCAAAGCAGAGGCGTTTGGCGGCACTGCAGCCACCGCACAACAGAGGGCTTTGGGCGGCAGGAGGGCGCTGCTGCGGGAGCACGGCACAACCCGCAGCAAGCAGCGCCGCGCTTCGTTCTGCCCCGCTGCCGAGGGGCTCCCCTCCGTCCCTGGCCCGTCGCTCCCCGTTAGCAGAGCCCCACGACACAACAAATCCGGCGCAGGGTGATCACGGGCCCGGCCTCGCGCCCAGCCCTTAGGAGAAGAAGTGACGCACGGAGTAACAATTCCCACCGCCAGCACAGGACGCGCCGGGTCGGCAGGGACCCCCACGCGCCGCGAGTCCAGCCGAGACAACACAAACCGTCCCAAGGGACGCGGCGACCCCCGGAGTGACAAAGGCCCCGCCGGGACAGCAGCTCCAGCACAGCCCGCAGCGCGGGGCAGACGGGAAAAGGAAGCGGGAGCAGTGACAGCGCAAAGCCAGGGGTTGTGGGCAGCGCGCGGACGGGCACGGGGCTGACGGGCAGCAGCCCCAGCTCGGGCTCCGCTTTAGAACTCACATGCAGCAGTTCGCCCGCACAGGGCAACGCTCACGGGGCTGATGGAAGCATTCAAAGCGTTTCTCACTCCCCTGCTCTGCTGAATGGCCTGCAGGCCGAGCGGGGCTGCGGGATCCTGCAAAGTCCTTTCCCACTCCGCCACAAGAGCCCGCGGAGGGAGAGGAGCGCCGCTCCTCGTTCCTCGCACGTTGCCATATGGAAGGCTTTTCAGCTGTTACATAGGGAGGCCTCACAGCCCTTCCATCTAGCAGCTCAGCGTTACTCTGTCACCGCTCCCCTGCGTGCAGACGCCGCAGCGTCGGCCGTGGGCGCCCATCCCTCCGTGGCACCTTTGTCCCCAAGGCCAGCACTGCCGCCAGCCCTCAGCTCGTGGCTCGCGCAGCAGGGACGGCCGCAGCGCCTCGAGGACCCGACGTGAGCAGCCCAGGGTGAATCAGAGGCAGAGACGGCGCTGCCGGGGGGGGGAACGGGAGACGCGAGCCCAATTCCTCCCGCCTTGTCCGCCCTCACCGCCGAGCGACCCCGCAGCCGGCTGCCAGCAGCAGCACCGCGCGCAGGGACGAAGCATCCGGGCCTGAGGACCTCAAAGAAATCAGGGGGATGCGGGGAAAGGCAAACACCACCCCGGTCTCCCAGCGCGGAGGGGGAGAGCACCGGCGAAGCAGGGGAGCACCACAGCGCCGTGATGCTGAAGGGAGCGGGCCCAGTGCAAGGCCGCCGCCCGAGGGAGGCAGGGAAGAACCCGCCCCAGCGGGACGGGCGGCGTTCCGGGGCGTTCCGGGCCAGCCGGTGGCCCCACCCCGCAGCCCGGAGCAGCGGAGCCCGGCACGGCGCGACAGCACCGAGCGCTGCTCCCGCTGGGCTGGGCCCGGCGATCCCAGCAGCAGGGACGCAACCAGAACGTCCCTCCGACACCGGAGGTGTTCGCAGGGCGCGGCCCACGTTTCAGGCCGGAGGAGCTCGGACCGCCAGCCGGCCTCCTGCAGCGCCGCGTGCGGATGCGGTTTGGCGGGCAGGGTTGGACGGGGTGATCCCGCAGGTCTCCGCACGGAATCACAGCGCGGCTTGGGTTGGAAGGGACCTCCGGGATCACCAAGCTCCAGCCCGCAGCGCTTCCAACCGCAGCGACTCGACGCTCCGACGCCTGCTGGGAGCTCTCCTTCACACCGACAAGTGCTGAGGGTTGCTGCAGGGAAGGCTACACCCGACGCCCGGCCGGAGCTCTTGGCTCCCTCGGTTCCCCACCGCCCGCGGCGACGCCTCTCCTCCACAGTCCCCACTCCTCGCCGGGCTGTGACGGCCCTTCAGCTTCCGGCACCGCTCCCGAGCCCTGCCGGCCGGCCGCGCAACGTGGACGGGAAGGCGCTGGAGCACAGAGCGCAGCCCGTGGCCGCACCGCCGCGCTGCCGCCGCTTCCCTTCGCTCCTCACGCCGCCTTCTCCGCTTTCCGCACGGAATCATTTTGTTCCTGTTCCTCCCCGAACGCAGCCTGGGGAGGGAAACTGCACCCATCTTTCCTCAGACGCTGCCACACAACGGATCCTCCGCGCCGCACTCCGTGCCAATTTCCCCCTAAAACACGGAAACTTCAGCTTCCTGATGGATGCGACCCCCGCACAGCAGAGCGGGACGGGCGGGACGTGGCCGGCACTGCAGCCAGGGCTCCAGCACTGCAGCCGTGGCTCCAGCACTGTTGCTGTGGCTCCCACACTGCAGCCGTGGCTCCCAGCAGTGCAGCCGTGGCTCCAGCATTGCAGCCGTGGCTCCCACACTGCAGCCGTGGCTCCCAGCACTGCAGCCGTGGCTCCCAGCACTGCAGCCGTGGCTCCCACACTGCAGCCATGGCTCCCAGCACTGCAGCCGTGGCTCCCACACTGCAGCTGTGGCTCCCAGCATTGCAGCCGTGGCTCCCACACTGCAGCCGTGGCTCCCAGCACTGCAGCCGTGGCTCCAGCACTGCAGCCGTGGCTCCCAGCAGTGCAGCTGTGGCTCCAGCACTGCAGCCATGGCTCCAGCACTGTTGCTGTGGCTCCCAGCACTGCAGCCATAGCTTCCAGCACTGCAGCCGTGGCTCCAGCACTGTTGCTGTGGCTCCCAGCACTGCAGCCGTGGCTCCCAGCACTGCAGCCATGGCTCCAGCACTGCAGCCGTGGCTCCCACACTGCAGCCGTGGCTCCAGCATTGCAGCCGTGGCTCCCAGCACTGCAGCCGTGGCTCCAGCACTGCAGCCGTGGCTCCCAGGCTGCCCCGATGGCCGCGGCGGGGCTGGGCAGAGCCGGGAGCGGATTTTGAAGGCTCGGTAAATTTGTCCTTTAATGGGTTCTGAATATTCTTCTGCGGTTTAACAGAGAGCTGCACAGTGCAGGAGGATAATTAGAGCAAGCATTAAGCAGTTCATGCTCTTCTGCGATTAGAGAATGAGTCGGGGAGGTCTTTGGGCACCGGCTCCTCTGTATTTCCTTTTTCCTATACGAAATCCTTCAGGAGAAAAGGGCGTTTGCCCCTTCGGCCCCCCGGGATCTCGCAGCGAGCAACGTGCTGCGATCTACCTTGCACAGCCACCAGCTGGGACGGGCGTGGGGATGCGGGGGGCTCCGACCCGGGGAGCGGGGCTCTGCGAGCGGCGCAGCCACGCAGGGCTGCAGTGCACAGCGCGTCAGGTGCGCGTGCTGCCTGCTCACGCCTGGACGGCACGCGCTCCAAGTGCACAGCACGCCAACTGCCAGCACGCAGGTACCACACAGCTCCCACCCGAGGACACGGCCTGCACCTTCCTCACGAGCTCTCCTTCCCAGCAATCCCAGTTAACGCCCCTCAGTGCATTTCCAACGGGAAGAGTGCAGTGCCAGACCGAAATGTGCATCTGCTTCCTGCAGCCGCTGCTGCAAAGCTGTGCCGTGCCGTGCTGGGCACAGCGCAGGGCTGGGGGCACAGCACAGAGATGGGGCTCAACACAGAGATGGGGGCACAGCACAGAAATGGGGGCACAGCACAGAGCTGGGGGATCAGCACAGAGATGGGGCACAGCATATAGATGGGGGTACAGCACAGAGAGCTGGAGGCACAGCACAGAAATGGGGACACAGCACAGGGCTGAGGGGGCACAGCACAGAGCTGGGGGCACAGCATACAGATGGGGGCACAGCACAGGGCTGGGGGGGCACAGCACAGAGATGGGGGCACAGCAGAGAGCTGGGGGCACAGCAGAGAGCTAAGGGCACAGCATAGAGATGGGGGCACAGAACAGAGCTGGGGG
>JACDJE010000566.1:324075-326816 GCA_016647715.1 Pavo muticus | reverse complement strand
CAACACCCCTACAGATCCAAACCCAACAACAGCCCTACAGATCCAAACGCAGCAACACCCCTACAGATCCAAACCCAACACCCTGCAACCTCAAACCCAACACCCTACAGCCCCAAACCCAACAACACCCCGACAACTCCAAACCCAACAACACCCCTACAACTCCAAACCCAACAACACCCCTACAACTCCAAACCCAACAACAGCCCTACAACTCCAAACCCAACAGCCCTACAGATCCAAACCCAACAACAGCCCTACAACTCCAAACCCAACACCCCTACAGATCCAAACCCAACAACAGCCCTACAGATCCAAACCCAACAATACCCTTACAACTCCAAACCCAACACCCCTACAAATCCAAGCAGAACAACACCCCTACAGATCCAAACGCAGCAACACCCCTACAGATCCAAACCCAACACCCTGCAACTCCAAACCAAACAACAGCCCTACAGATCCAAACCCAACAACACCCCTACAACTCCAAACCCAACACCCCTTCAGATCCAAACCCAACAACAGCCCTACAGATCCAAACCCAGCAACACCCCTGCAGATCCAAACCCAACAACAGCCCTACAGATCGAAGCCCAACAGAACCCCAAAGCGCCGCGCTTTGCGGCTCCGCTCCGCGCTGCTCCGGGGCCGTCCCCGTGCTCTTGGAACGCCCTTGGTTACTTCCTGCAGTGGTCGCAGCAGAGGAGCCCTCAGCCACCAATTAAGCGCAGCTCATTTCTTCGCCCTCAGTAACACGGCGCAAAATGCACCTCGCATTTTAAGCTCCTTCTCCAAATATCACCCGGCAGGAGGACGTGAGGCGAGAGGCAAAGCCGCCCGGGAGCGGCCCCTCCGGTAACACGGGCCGGGCTGCAAATCCAGGCGCCGCAGCAAGGATCGGCGACGAAGTGGTTAACAGACATATGCTGTATAATTAGGAGATGCATTAATGATTATGAATAGTAAATGACTTGGTGCAAGGAAAAAATCTAGTCAAAGGGGACACGCACCTATCTCACATGTTTATTAGAAACTGCTTATAACGGGAGAATTCCGCCATTAAGAACCCTGCATTATTGGTGTAAATACTTCCAAGGGTACATCAAACCGTAATCTTTCATACGACATCCATCAAACCGGGCTGGAGATTTTGACAAACATTAAACACAGTAAGGAGGCAATTATGTATGCATGATTTAATCTGCAACTAATTAATATGCAAATTTATTCATATGTTAGTTACTAAATTAAAAATGCAAAGAAGCCCTTATGGTGATTCTCAAAATTCTGCACAAACAGAACATTTAAAATATAAGAAAAAGCGAAGTTTTTTGGGAACCTGCGGCACACTTTAAATCTCCGGGAACCTGTTGCACAGAGACGGCTCGAAAATATTTACTTAAATGCCACGGAAAGATAAAAGGTGCGCTCGCGTCGTGCCAGGACGCGGAGGCAGAAAGGTTAAGCACGAATCTCTGCCAGTCTGAGGAGATGTGCGCTAATTACCAAACGCGCCGTGCTGCAGACCCAGCTCCCACCGCCCGCTCGGCAGCGCCGGGCTGGGCACGGCGCGGGGCTGGGTGCAGCGCGGGGCTGGGTGCAGCGCGGGGCTGGGCACGGCGTGGGGCTGGGCATGGCGCCAGGCTGGGTGCAGCGCGGGGCTGGGTGCAGCTCGGGGCTGGGCACGGCACAGGGCTGGGCATGGCGCCGGGCTGGGTGCAGCGCGGGGCTGGGTGCAGCTCGGGGCTGGGCACGGCACAGGGCTGGGCATGGCGCCGGGCTGGGTGCAGCGCGGGGCTGGGTGCAGCTCGGGGCTGGGCACGGCACAGGGCTGGGCATGGCGCCGGGCTGGGTGCAGCGCGGGGCTGGGTGCAGCTCGGGGCTGGGCACGGCACAGGGCTGGGCATGGCGCCGGGCTGGGTGCAGCGCGGGGCTGGGTGCAGCTCGGGGCTGGGCACGGCACAGGGCTGGGCATGGCGCCGGGCTGGGTGCAGCGCGGGGCTGGGTGCAGCTCGGGGCTGGGCACGGCACAGGGCTGGGCATGGCGCCGGGCTGGGTGCAGCGCGGGGCTGGGTGCAGCTCGGGGCTGGGCACGGCACAGGGCTGGGCATGGCGCCGGGCTGGGTGCAGCGCGGGGCTGGGTGCAGCTCGGGGCTGGGCACGGCACAGGGCTGGGCATGGCGCCGGGCTGGGTGCAGCGCGGGGCTGGGTGCAGCTCGGGGCTGGGCACGGCACAGGGCTGGGCATGGCGCCGGGCTGGGTGCAGCGCGGGGCTGGGTGCAGCTCGGGGCTGGGCACGGCACAGGGCTGGGCATGGCGCCGGGCTGGGTGCAGCGCGGGGCTGGGTGCAGCTCGGGGCTGGGCACGGCACAGGGCTGGGCATGGCGCCGGGCTGGGTGCAGCGCGGGGCTGGGTGCAGCTCGGGGCTGGGCACGGCACAGGGCTGGGCATGGCGCCGGGCTGGGTGCAGCGCGGGGCTGGGTGCAGCTCGGGGCTGGGCACGGCACAGGGCTGGGCATGGCGCCGGGCTGGGTGCAGCGCGGGGCTGGGTGCAGCTCGGGGCTGGGCACGGCACAGGGCTGGGCATGGCGCCGGGCTGGGTGCAGCGCGGGGCTGGGTGCAGCTCGGGGCTGGGCACGGCACAGGGCTGGGCATGGCGCCGGGCTGGGTGCAGCGCGGGGCTGGGTGCAGCTCGGGGCTGGGCACGGCACAGGGCTGGGCATGGCGCCGGGCTGGGT
>JACDJE010000566.1:276575-321575 GCA_016647715.1 Pavo muticus | reverse complement strand
TCTCTGCCAGTCTGAGGAGATGTGCGCTAATTACCAAACGCGCCGTGCTGCAGACCCAGCTCCCACCGCCCGCTCGGCAGCGCCGGGCTGGGCACGGCGCGGGGCTGGGTGCAGCGTGGGGCTGGGCGCAGTGTGGGGCTGGGTGCAGCTCGGGGCTGGGCGCGGCGCGGGGCTCCGCTGGCGGCCGGCCACGTGCTCAGCTCCTGCAGCGTGAGCTGCCAGCACGGTGCCAGGGCTGCACGGCAGCAGCGCGCTGCCCAGCGCTGCCACAACGGCCCACGCGCCCCGCGCACCTGAGCGGGTCTCGTGCTCGAGAAACGCCCCGACGAGGTCGAAAACAGGAGGCGAGAGGGAGCCGGCTGAGCGAGGGCGGACAGGAACTGCCTTCAATTCTTTTCCAGATGCGTCTTCAAAGAGAAGCAGGGATGCGCGCACAAGGCAGACATCCCGAATACCTCCCAGAGCCCCGCCGCCGCTCTGGTTCGGAAAAGCTCCTGCCCCCGGTCGGCCAGTAGGAACAATAAATGAGTGCATCACTGCAACATTTCTCGCGTTGTTGAGACCTCTGCTGCGGCACAGATCTAGGCCAGAATTTCCCCTCACTTCCGAGCGGAGCTCAGCTTTGCTCTGCGTACGGAGGCGAGGCCGGGGCAGAACACAGCCCCAGCAGCCGAGCTGCGGGTCAAGCGCACAGGAAGGCAGCCTAAGTACTTCCAGGCGGGGTCCTGGGCCGCTCAACTCTCGCTATTTCCTTTGTTTTCCCCGCTGAGAAAACAGAAATGCTCAGCCCCGCTGCAGCCCCGGCCGCGCAGGCTGCCTGTCCCTCCGGAGGGCCGTGCTGGCACCCAGCCCTGCCAGGGCGGCACAGAGCTTCCAAATGTCGTCTGCGGGGGGAAAACGCGCGGCTGCCATGGAAAACCGCAGCAGCAACGCCTGGAAAACACAAACGGAGCGGGCTGCGTGTGCCCGCGGCCGCTCTGCCGCTCCTCCAGGGGCGACCCCCGAGTTTTGTTTAGGCCAGAACGAAATGGAAGGCCTTTAAAAGCTCAAACGTACACATTTATGCATTCATTACACAGCGTTAAATCTAATTTGTTCTTTTTACTGTCACAGGAAGCACATGTTTAAAGCAATCTGTTTCCTCGTATGAATGCTTTCCTGTCTGTTTGAAAAAAATCGCAACACACTTTACCCCAAGTAACCAAGAGGTGATCATAAATATCCCTAAATAGCATTAAACAGATATGAAAGACATTAACACTTCCAGAATGCCAAAGTAGTATTAAAAAAAATCCTAACAGATGCTCCTAGGTCAAAAAGTGAAATGTGTGTTTCCTGAAAAAACACTCTCATCAGAATCATAAATGAACTGTGAGCGGAGGAATGAGGTGTTGCAGAGCAAACGAGAGGATCTCTTGCTGGGGACTGCGGTGCGCTGCTGCCCGAACGCCACTGCCATCAAAGAGCCGCGGCGCTGCTCAGGGCCGCGCTGCTCCGCATCGCCGCGCCGCAATGGCAGCCAGGCCCACGGCCCACCAGGCCCGCCAGGCCTAGCAGCCCCACAGCCCGCCAGGCCCGCCGGGCCCATCAAGCCCGCAGCCCGCCAGGCCCACAACCCGCCAGGCCCGCCAGGCCCACCAGGCCCACCACCCGTGCCCCGCCGCTGCAGGCTGTGTGTGTGCGGCAGGGAAAGGCGTCCCCGTCTGGAAATGGGCGCACGCCGCCTCGAACACGAAAACCTTGCCTACAATGCCCAAGCGAGCCGAGCCCGGCCTGCTGCAGCCGAGGGGCCCCGCGGCGGGCCTGTGCGGGCGCCTGGGCCGCTCAGCTCTTCGCTGTTTTCCGGGAATAAAACACCAGCACCGCTGTCCTCAGCGGAGGACGGCCTCCCTGAAACACCCTCACAGTGCAAGGCGTGCCCCAGACCCCGTGGCACCCTGCACTGCACCGGGCAGCACCCCCGACCCCGTGCAAACCCCGTGTCCCCTCCGCGTGTCCCGTCAGGTGTCCCCCAGGTGCACCCTCGGGTGTCCCCCAGGTGTCCCCCCGTCTGGGTGCCGACCCCAACCCTTGCTGGGCCTGTCAAAACGCGCGGCGGGCCATTGAAAACAAAACAACAATAAAAAAACAACCAGCCATTGTCGGCCGCCTCGGTTTGGTGCCAAGAAGCTGTCAGGGGAGCTTTGCTATGCATTTAACAATGTTAATAGTTATTGGAGCTCTTTATGCCATTTTTTTTCCCATGTTTTTTTGCTACGCTGATTTTTTTTCACATTTGCCGCTTCACTGTAGAGGCAAAAAAAAAAAAAAAAAAAAAAACAAAACCCAAACACCCAAAAAACCAAAAAAACTGCAGAGCAAAAAATAAAATGCTCCTTTGATGAAACGCAGAGGCTCGGCCAACAAACGCCCGCCAGTCAGAGCGCAACCGTATCAACCTCGGCAGAGCGTCTCCAACTTCCGCAGATAAGCCGGGCCGCAGCAGCCCCACTCACCACACGGCTCGCCCCACCCCGAGCCCAAACAGCTCCGCAGCGGGAGGGAAACGTCCAGCAGAGCAAAGGAGCAAAGGCCGCCGCAGCCCCCGGAGCCCTCCGCTCCTCGGCCGTGCTGCAGAGCGCCGGAACAGGCATGGGTGGAACGGGTTGAAGCGGTTCCACCTCCCATCGGGGGCCTGCAGCCACCGCAGCGCTCGTGGCAAACGCGGCCCGGGGACAATATCTGGGGGAAACTACGAACCGAACTGCTGCGTAGGGATACGCGCATCTCTAATTACGGAGAGCCTTTTGCTCGCGATGATCCTCGAGTTCAAACAGAAGAATTGAAAGCGCTGAGTTTCACATTTCTGAATGTGAATTTTTTGTGTATTTCCAAAGCACAAGAAATGACACGGCCTTACGAAGGAAAGGACCGAAGGCTGGACGTGAAATTGCGTTCACTTTTACATTTACTTGCCAAATCAAAGGCGCCTTCTGACGGTCCCACTGGACGCCCCGCACCCCCCGGCAGGCCAGCAGAGCACACCCACCCCCCTCCGGCTTTTCTCCCGCAGGAACCTGGCCTGCCTGAAGCCCTGTTTTGTGCGCAATACAGAGACTGATAAAAAGCTTAAATTAAAAGCGTGTGTCACGTTGGGAGCAGGGGGAGGACGCCGGGCCGGTTTCCTGCCCAGGAAGGGGCGCGGGGTGCCTGCACGATCCCACCTGCACCGCCAGCCACGAGCAGAAAGAGCAGCTTGAACAGATCGGCCTTAAAATAGCGCTCTGGGCTGCGTTTCATTTTGTCCTTTCCGCAGCGCTCAGAAATCATCTGGATTCGTTGGCCAAAGCGTTACGGCCACGAAGAAGAAATGCCTTCTGCACTACCTGCAGCGCTCTGAAGAGGGAGTCTATGCTCAAGCTAAACAAAGCCGACATCCCAAAGCTCCGCCACCACCGCGGAGCGGGACGGGGCTGCGCAGGATGGCACGGCGGGTTCCGAACCCAGAGTTACACCCTGTGAAGCGTGCGGACGGTGCAGCAGGGCTCTGTACCTGAGCACAACAGAACCGACGCCGACACACCCCCCTGGTTACTCCCAGACCGGAGATCCCGTGCGACCTGTTATCGACTAAAAACCGAGCGCCTTTCATCTGCGCTTCCACTGCATTTCAGTCCGTCTAAGAGCAGCACCAGCAAGGCAGCGCTCTGCCCCAGAACGACTCCCCGCTCCTCCCCAGCACCAGTGAGCGGTGCCGGGCGGTTCGTGAGAGGTCCTTCAACCCATCCCGGCTGCTCGGCAGCAGGTTTCATTCCCTTGGCTCGACTGACTTTACCGCGTGCTAAAGATGCACTTCCCAAGTTTTATTTGTTTTTAGAACAAAAATCAGAGCTCGGTCATAACCGGAAATAGCTCGGCGGAGCTGAGCTCAGTACTAACTTTAAGGTGAACGAGACCAGACTGTAACCAGGAGAGATCTGCACGGCTGGGCTACGGGGCAGATGGGACACCGGGCAGCTGCGTGGCATGGAGCGGCTGTGCCGCCGCAGGATGAGGCAAGGGGCAGGCCGCCCAGCCCTCTGCATCTCTGTCCCTCCTCCCAGCTGTCGGCAGCCATGGAAGGACTGCAGTGCAACTGCTCAGATTGGCTCCTGCTGCCTCCTCCATCAGCCTCCTCTCCCTGAGCCGCCAGCCTGGACCCACCCGCCCTGGCCCCATTTTAACCCATGGGTTGGGAAGACCTCCACCCCGAGGGCCAGGTGGTGTGCAGGGACGCAGGGAAAGTCGGGGCTCCAGATCTGTTTTGGAAACCTCCTGATGAAGTCGGATGTTTGAAGGGAGCTCCTTACGGCTGCGCTCTTTAAACCTGAGGCAGGAAGGCTGCAAAGCCTGCACAGAAAGCACAAAGGCTGCTTCCTCAGCTCCCGGCACCGAGGCGTCTCCCGTCAAAAAGCTCCAGGTGGCATCCCAGCAGCGTTTCTCTTCTCTTGGTTTCTGGAACCAAGCAGGTGTTTCCTTAGGATCTACAACTGAGTCATGCACTTCCTTATCTGTCTGGCTAGCAAGGTCAAAGCTGGCACGACTGTAAAAACATGCAGTGGAAAGTGCAAATAGATGTCTCCCGCCTAGGAGGGGACACCTTGCATGGAGATGAAAGAGAGAGGCTTCTGCCATTACAGCTCAGGCTCGGGAGATTTAACTTCTGATTCTTCAAGAAAAGCAATTTTTCAGTTCCTCTTTCTTACCTCAACAGAGATGAGGGGAGCTACGGAAAGAAGGGGGCAGGCTCTTTAGCAGGGTGTCTGTGGCGAAAGGACAAGGGGAAACGGCTTCACACTGAAAGGGGGGAGATTTAGGCTGGATATAAGGAAGAAGCCTCTTACAGTGAGGGCGGCGAGGCACTGGCACAGGTTGCTTAGGGATGTGGCGGATGCCCCATCCCTGGAGGCATTCAAGGCCAGGCTGGATGTGGCTCTGGGTCTGGTGGTTGGCGACCCTGCACACAGCAGGGGGTTGGAACTGGATGAGCATTGTGGTCCTTCTCAGCCCAGGCCATTCTGTGATTCTGTGACTCCATGATATGATTCTTCAGACAGAATTAAGGTGAGGAGGGCAAGATGAGCAACCTCACTCCAGAGCCATCGAACTCAGAGCACGTCTGCGGGTGGCCTGCAGGAATAATTAACCGAGGGCTGTGCTTCCCAGAACGGGTGCATACATGCAGCTGTGAAATTGTCAGAGTACAAGCTGGAGTTGCTCACACGCTACCATTTGCTGGATACCAAAAGGAAAAGTTAACATCGTGGCCTAAAAGCTGTAAGATCAGTGCTGCGTTAGCTCTGCTGCTACCAGGAGTGATGAAGTCATGACACAGCAAAGCCTGGGGCTCGTGACTGGACCCCCCACCCCAGGGCACGTGGTCGTATCACGAAGATCCCTGGGACACGGCTGTGGAAAAGCAACGCACCTCTCCAGGGGCGGGGTGGGATGCGGGCAGCTCCAGGCACAGCCGTAAAGGAGTGCAAGGAGCACTGGAAATGAACGCGCTGCACCATAAGGGCTGTGCTGGGCTGTAGATGGAGGAAGCGCAGGAGCTGAGCTGCACCCAGTCACACACTGAAAGCCTGGTCCCGAAAATGACTGCCTGAAGATGCACAAGGATGATCAGAGGGCTGGAGCACCTCCTGTACGAGGACAGGCTGAGAGAGCCAGGCCTCTTCAGCCTGGAGGAGAGGGAGCATCCAGGGGGACCTTATAGCAGCCTGCCAGGACCCGAAGGGGCCTACAGGAAAGCTGGGGAGGGGCTTTTATAAGGGTAGGCAGCAACAAGACAAGGGGAGATGGCTCTGAACTGTCAAGAGGATAGATGCAGCCTCGATATCAGGAAGAAATTCTTTACTGTGAGGGTGGTGAGGCACCGGAACAGGTTGCCCAGCGAGGCTGTGGGTGCCCCATCCCTGAAAGCACTCAAGGCCAGGCTGGATGCAGCTGTGAGCAACCTGGTGTGGTGGGAGGTGTCCCTGCCTACAGCAGGGGGTTGGAACTAGATGGTCTTAAAGGTCCCTTCCAACCCAAACTGTTCTATGGTTCAATGATTGTGTGGGACAACAAGGCTGCTACCCTGGAAGGCACTCATTTCAGATGGATGGCTTCCAACAGATGTGCTCTAGAGGTGAATTATTCCACAGGTGAGATTAAGCCAGCTGAGCCGCGGAACGCTGCCCCTTGGTGACATGCACTGGCCAAGAAATGAAGCAGGGCCCCATGATGGAGCTGCCCAGCTGGTCCCACACTACCCCGGGTGGCCACGGGGCTGGCAGCGCAGGGCAGCTGGCTCACACCTGGCTTTTACTGGTCAAGCAGGAGAACGTCAGCTCCCTTCACAAGCACTGAGAAAGGTCAGGTGCGATTAAACCACCAGCAGCCAAACGAAGGCTTCAGGTTACCGACTGGAACAACAGCAAAGCCTTCAGACGGAGTCAGAGCTGGGAGGGCAGTCACGCAGGGCTGCAGGCCGGGGGCGGCAGCATCCCACATGGGTACGGAACACCTCACCAGATGCTGGCACGGCTCCGCACCACCACAGCCGCCACAGCTGTGTGGCGATGTCGGCTCCTGCCTGCAGGGCAGCAGCTCAGACGCCCTCCGGCTTTGCTGCGGTGAAAACCCATAGGCCAAACCTCCCCTCAAAGCAGGAGCACCAGCGTCACTGCTGCACCCGCCAGATGCTCCCACCCGGCTGTGGGGAGACAGAAAGCACCGCCACGCCGCAGCTCGGCGCCCCAGGCTGGCACTCAGGAACCAAACCGAGCTGCGACAGCCAGCAGCCATTTCTGCCAGCACAGCCACCCCTGCGCCTCACCTCCAGCTGGAGCAGCCCCAGCGCCCCAAACCTCCCCTCCTTTCTGCCGCCCGGGCAGAGCTCTGCACCCCGCTGCCCAGGAGGAGCAGCGGGAGGCAACGGGCCGTGCGCGCCGCAGCCCCCACGTCGGGGCCTCGCTGTTTGCAGAGCCCTGATTAGCTCCGTGGTGCCATTTACTTTGTTTTCAAAACTCGCAGCCATTCCGTACCGCAAAGGGGAGCCGATACGACGTATTTATTACCATTTATCATTGAAATTTTTATAAGACTACTTATGAATTAATCAACAATAACTGCTTGCACAAACGCTGCTGCATTAATCTCCATATCCGCTGCGTAAATCACGCAGAGAACAAGTTAATATACATATTTTAAGAGAAATACAGCAGTAATTCCACCCCATCAACTAAGTGTATTATCATCGAGTTAGCCCATTTATAAATGCAAATACCTCCCCCAGCACCGCCGCCCCGTGCGCCTCCGCCACCACGGCACGGCCTGACCTCCCACTCTGAGCTCCTGCCTGGCACACCTGGCTGCGCTTCCCGCAGCAGCGTGGTGCTACACGGGATGCCTGGATCTGCCACACGGGCTCACAGCCATCCGCTCGCAGTAGAAGGCTCCATCCCTTCCAGGGCCACGCCGCCCTCCTGCCTGCGCTGCTGGACGTGCACGCTAATTATTTTCGGAAAGCAGAGCCGCGAGCGATTAAAACGTTCGGGCGCACCCTCCTGTACTTCATGCATTTCCCTACAAACTGTGCGTGCCTTTGAAATAAACTCCAGGCTCCAAAGTGGATGTTCCACCTGAGACGCCCGGCTGCAAAGTGGGAATGCTGGCGGGTCGGCAGGGAGCTGCGGCAGCACGTCCGAACCGCACACAGCTGCACTCGAAGGAAGCAGGCACTGGGACGGATCCGCCACCAGCACAAACGGCCTCTCCTCCTTCTGCAGCAAGAAGCAACACAGGAAAAACTTTTCCACCAGTTTTAAGGCCCCGAGCGCCGGCAGCTCCAACCCTCCCGTCAGCACCCTGACCCACGGCCGGGGCAGAGCGCAGCGCCACAGCAGCAGCACAGGCACAGCGCCGTCAGGCAACGAGCCCTGCCTGTCTGCTGGGGGCGGTCCTGGGGGCTCCTCCACCTCACCCCAATTCAATCCGCCTCCAGCAGCAAACCCGACGGCACCCGTAACGACCTCGGGGGGAAACGAGCTATTGCCAGAAAGGAACCCGATGAAAACCAAAACCAAAAAGCACAGATTTAAAACACGCACGTGGGAACTCATTTTAATCAAAAAACACCAAACAGCGTCGCTATTTCACCAGAAACTTGGAGATTTTCTGTATTTCAGCGGCTCACAAAACAGATCTGTGCAGGAACCGCTCGACGCGGTACAGAGTAAAGCAACCCGTGCAATTAAAGCAGGATCTTTGTGTCCGTCCGTCTCTCTCGGGTTGGGATTCACAGCGGCTGCAGCTCAGCGCCCGCCGGAGCTGCTGCAGAGCTGCTGGCGCTCCGCAAACCCCGCCGGATTTACGGCAGAAACACAGAACCCACCTGAGGTCAGCACGTCACCTTGTCCCGTCCTCCACGCCACCGACTGCCGCCCCGCTCCTCCCAGCCACCAGACTTAAAGGTAAAACAAACACAGCCACCGGGCGCCAAACGGGCGCGCTCCGCTCATCGGGGCTCCGTTCTCTGTCTGCAGATACTGACGGGAAAACAGCATTTTTTAAAGCTGTGGCGGAGGAAAAAACGGACAAAATGCTGAAACAAAACGCAGCACCGGAACGAAATGCGACACCAGAAGGAAAGGCGAGGCCGGAGTGAAACGCAGAGCGCTCCTTTATGTCCTATTCACTGAAACGTCCTGTCGCTCCTTTTACAACTGCCATTCTATGTATATTCTACCAGACCTCAGAGTAAACGCTCCCCAGAGGCGCGCTGCACCTTCAACAGCTTCTTCAGCATCAAAAAAAAACACACCGCACAGATTTTAGGCAGATTTGGGACCGGAGACAAAGGGCTGTGCTGCAGAGCAGCCGACCTCCAAGGGCTGACCTCACCAAGGGCTGACCTCAGCAAGGGCTGACCTCCAAGGGCTGACCTCCAAGGGCTGACCCAAGGGCTGACCTCACCAAGGACTGACCTCCAAGGGCTGACCCAAGGGCTGACCTCCAAGGGCTGACCTCCAAGGGCTGACCTCACCAAGGACTGACCTCCAGGGGCTGACCCAAGGGCTGACCTCACCAAGGACTAACCTCCAAGGGCTGACCTCCAAGGGCTGACCTCACCAAGGACTGACCTCCAAGGACTGACCTCCAAGGGCTGACCTCCAAGGGCTGATCTCCAAGGGCTGACCCCAAAAGCTGACCTCCAAGGGCTGACCTCACCAAGGACTGACCTCCAAAAGCTGACCTCCAAGAACTGACCTCCAAGGGCTGATCTCCAAGGGCTGACCCCAAAAGCTGACATCACCAAGGACTGACCTCCAAGGGCTGACCTCCAAGGGCTGACCCCAAGAGCTGACCTCCAAGGGCTGACCTCACGAAGGATTGACCTCCAAAAGCTGACCTCCAAGGGCTGATCTCCAAGGGCTGATCTGCAAGGGATGACCCCAAGAGCTGACCTCCAAGGGATGACCTCACCAAGGATTGACCTCCAAGGGCTGACCTCCAAGGGCTGACCTCACCAAGGATTGAACTCCAAGGGCTGACCTCCAAGAGATGACCTCACCAAGGACTGACCTCACCAAGGACTGACCTCCAGAGGCTGACCCCCAAGAGCTGACCTCCAAGGGCTGCTGCCACTACCTGCAGCAGCCCTGCTTAATTACTGCTCCCTCGTTATGCTCCATGTGCCCCCAGCACACGGCAGCTCCCACTGGCAGGCACCTGGCACTGCCCAGCAGCCCCAGTGTGTGCCCCCAGCATCCCAAGGCCTCGAAGATCTCCCGTGAGCCACATCCCGCATGGAAATCCATCTTCCATCCTTGGCCACAGCCCTCAGCACGTGGGGCTCGCGCCAGGACAGGCACTGCGGGCACCTCTACTGTGCTGCGTGCCACCATGGCATCCATCACCCGACAGTGGGAGACGGGCAGGGCAGCCCTACACCTCATCCCAAGGGCATCCATCTCCTGAGGGGGGGTGGGTGCAAATGGCCGCATCCCGCCCCGTCCCGCCCCGCCGCACCGCACCGGGCCGCGTCGCACGGTACTTACTGAGGACGGCAGACCTGGAGGAACCTTCCGAACCTTCTTTGTCTGAACTTCTGCAAAGACAGAGAAAACGGCGTCCTGGTCAAGGCCGGCGCGCCGCCAGCACGGCTCCTAACGAGCGGGCCGGCCCATCAGCAGCGTGCCCCGCGCTCCCAGCGCCGCAGTGCCGCCACGCGGTGCCCGCAGCCCACCCCACCCACGGCCGCCCACCCCCACGTGTGCACCCCGCGTCGGGGCCCCAGCGTTACCCACACGGCGCGGGCGGGAGGCCCTCACTCACCCATGGAGGTGCTGTGCAGCGGCCGGCGGCGCGGGTTATTGCTGGAGTACTGGTAGTACTGGGAGCCCGGCTTGCTGGGGGACAGCGCCCCGGGGTTGCCGATGTCCATCTCCCCGCCCAGGAGACTTTGCTGAAGGACAGAAAGACAGAGGTGTGTGCGTGCCACGCGGGGCTGCCGCTCCCATCCCTACCAACACCGCGGTCACGAAGCGCCCTCGGCCTGCCGAGACGCAAGCGTTGCCCACATCCCAACTCCCCGTTCGGCAGCGCTGCCTTTGGGAGGGGAGCACAACGCAATTAATTGACGGTGAGATTATTTACATCCAGAGGAGACTTACTGCCCACTCATGCGAACGCAGCCGGTGTTGCACAAACTTTCGGAGCCCTGCTAACCGACGCACTGGGAAGTAATTCAGCTTCCTCGCCGCAAACAAGACGCCAAAGGGACGGCTGCAGACACCATAAAGCTAAAAGAAATGCAGCCCGCTGCTGGCAGAGCGGAGCGCAGCGGGCGGCTCCGAGCGCGTGAGGCGGCCTCGCTGCCCATCCCCAGCCCGGCCCAAATCCGTACAGCAGAGTCAAAGACACCCCGTTCCGCCACACGGATTGACAGGCCGTGCCGGTACGCGCCCAGCGCGCGCCACCCACATTTCCGTGGTGCTACCAACGAGCCCCTCGGAAAGCCCCCAGCGACTCCTGCTACGGCACAGCAGCAGCGGGAGCAGCGGCTGAGGGCTGCCGCGCACCCATCTGACGCCGCCCCGACGCACGTCCCGGCGCGCACACACATCTCGGCTCCAGCGCAGCCCAGCAGCGCGCATCTCCGCTCCCAGCAGAAGGCAGCGCTGCCCGACGCCCGCGGCTCGGCTCTGCAGCCCGCGCCATCAGGGCCCTTCCCAGCACCGTGCCGTCCGCACAGCGCCCCGCGCCGCACCGCCCATCGCAGCCCGCGCCCGGCGCATTGTTCTCCTCGTTACCCCGGCAGGCGACACGGCAGGTGTAGGCACCGCCTTTACGCTGGGGACAAATTTACCGCTTAATAAAGAAATTTTGAAATTAAGCACCAAAAATCTAACTTTATCGTTACTTGTAATCAACTTTTACTGACTGAACTAATTACTGTACTTGATAAAGTACAGAATGTGTTTTCCCTAATCTAAATTCTAATCACCATGTCACTCACAACAGACTTAGTAATGCTTCACTAACACACTATTCACATGCAAAATACTCTAAATAGGCCAATTATGACTCTGCCCCTGTTCCCTGGTTAACCCGCTGAGAACTGAAAAATTTCACAAGGCAGTCACCAACTAAAACAAAGGCTCCTTGTCTTAAATTAAGGCAGTCTTTTTGATTCCTAAATAGCTCAACAAAGTGGCATGTCTTCTGCTGAAAGCAGTTGGTCAAATATGGCCCGCGAGCTGGAAAACCAGAAATTAAAACATCCTTCTTCCTTTGCCGCGCCTCCAAACACATCTCAGCACAACTTTTGATTCGGGAAAGCGATATTTTACTTTTTTTCCCAGAGCAGCGAAACCGAGATGCGTGCGGAGGGACGGCTGGCCGGGCGGAGGGACGGCCGGCCGGACAGGCAGACGGGCGCCGCATCCCGCGCTGCTGCTGGCACCGCTGCGCTGCCCAGCACCCTGCCGGCCGCCACGGCCCTGCCGGCCGCGGCACCGCTCGCTCAGAGCTTCACCTCTCGCTCACGTCTGAAATACACCTGCAGCTCCTCTCAGCACAACACCTGCGCCGGCAAAAATGGCTGCAGCTCCATTGCATCACGGCCAGAAACAGACGCGAAACTCCAGGAGAAAATGGCCATCCGCTCACTGCCAGCGTCCTCTGGGAAGGCACGGGGCTGACTGAACGTCTCGGAGCGCCGTGGGACGAGCCGCACAAATCCCGTTCGGTCACATATTTCTATCACGTATACGTCTCAACATAAAGACAGACCTGCTAAATCTGTGCACGGCTGATCCATATGTCGGGGAGTCTCAGCCGCACAAATCCCTGCGCGGCCGCCCGGCTCTCACTGCTCTGAAAGGAAAACTCTACGAGGCAGCGTTTGCAAACTACTGGAGATTACACAAGATTCGCTTTCGGAGCAGAAAACACACACGCACGCACCCCGCGTTGTTTTTGTTTCTCTCATCCCAACATTTTTATCCGTAAGAAGACGCAGAGGTTCCTACGGAAAAGAGACCCAACGTGGAGTTATTCCACGGGCAGTGACCGCAGGCGCGGCCGCGCAGCTGCACGCCTTTGTTTATCAGCAACCGAACGCTTCTCGTTGCCACTAGTTGCACTTCACAATGCCCGCCCGTCCCTCCTAGCCGGCAGGTGGGCCGCAGCACAGCCACGTACCTGGGGCGCAGCGCTGGGGCCGGGGCTCTGGGCACACGCTGCAGCACAGCGCGCCCAGGGCCGTGCCCGACCAGCAGCACCCCCAGCGCCCGGCACCCCGCAGAGACCCTCACACAGCGCTCACACGTGGGCACGCTGAGGGCTGTGTGTGCTCCTCAGCACCCCCCGAAGCACGACGGACCCTGAGCAGAAAAGCACCGTCCCTCGTGCGGGGCTCTGTTTCAGGGTAAACAAGAGGTGGGTCTGCTGTGCGCCCCGCGAGCGCTGCGGGGAGGAAAGCCCCGACGCAAACATGCAGGCACTCATCCCGAGGTGCTCGCAGAAAGAACAATGGGCACTCAGTGCCGCTCAGCCCGCACTGCCAGCGGCCTGCAACAAAGAGCGAGACAAAACATCGACAGAGCGCAGGCTGCACAGCACTCAGGGCGTGCGTCTCCAGACCAGACCTTCGGCACGGCACCAACTACGCAGCGCCAAAGTTCGTATTTACCAGGAAGAAAAGATGAGCTTAAAACCAAAGCGCTGCGTTTGTCCAAGTCCCTTCCCCTCTTCAGAGCAGGGCTCGGTGCGCCCGCGCGCCCTGCACTGGGCACCTCTGGCTGCGGCCACGCAGCACACAAAACCCTACGGATCCTTCAGCCTGCCGGTACAAATCCCACAGCACTCCTGCGTGGCAGCGCGTGCCGTGCCCGTCCTCGCAGACCCGTGCTGCCGGCAGCCCGCTCGTCTCATCACAAACACCGTGAATCACACACCGGATTTGCCAGCAGAGCGGTAGCTGGGGCTAACAGCAACCGCAGGAGAAAATAAATGCGGCACAGAGAGCCGCGCCGCGCTGCTCCTCGTCAGCGCTCTGCTTTTGTGGCTGTCACAGCACGGCCCCGTCTCATCCCTCCTAACTGGTGAAGCAAGTCGCTAACTGGGAGTCCTGCCTCCAACACGGAGATGAGCAGACAAAGAATTGCAGGCGGGCAAACGCGCACACAGTACGGAAAGTAATATCCGTGCGGGTGCGGCACTACCCCTCCTGGAAAAAACAAACGCTGCTCAAGTTCTGCTTTTCCCAACAAAAACCACCTGAACGCCAACAGCTGTTGCATTTAAATATCTGCTCCGTACCCACAGAGCTGGGAAACTGCATTTTAAAAACAGTATCTCCTTTCCTGCAGAAAGAGGTGAGACGGAGTACGGCAGCGCTGCCTTTTGTTATCACAACATTAATTCAGATTAAAGGTAAATGTCCTGGAAGCTTATAACCCAAAAGCCTCTGAAAACACTGAGCAGGGAAAAATATTCCCGGAAAGGCCGTTTTTTTTGCTGACAAGCTACATGCTTGCTCCTTTTTTTGCCATCTTTGTGCCACGCCGGAATCAAACGCAGCATGCAGGGATGCGGCAGGGAAGAGGAAAACGGGCAGCGATGCACAGACGAAACTCTGCTGACTGAGTGCCAGGTCGGCGTGCTGCTGGCGCCCAGCAGCCCCACGCAGCTGCAGCACGGGCAGCTCGAGCAGCACGGCCCTGCAGCACCCAGCAGCCCCACACAGCTGCAGCGCGGGCAGCTCGAGCAGCACGGCCCTGCAGCACCCAGCGGGCGCACGGCCGTCCTGCCCTGCTCTGCCTGCTCCTCGCCTTCCAGCTCTTCCCACCTCTAAAGAGGGGACCCCGGCTGCTTGCTTTGCCCGCTCCGCACCCGCAGCCGCCAGCTGCCCGCTGACCCACGCACCGCGGGCTCCTTGGCATCAAATTACGGTTTTCTCCAGAGAAAAAAGGGCACGAACAAAGTGCGCCGCCTCCGTCCTCGGCACTGAGAACCTACGTGCCAGGCCTGCGTCCACCACCAGGACCCAAAGCCCCTCCACTGGACCTGGCGGCTCCTCCTCTGCCCCAAGTGTGCAAACAAAGCAGCCCGAGTGTGCTGAAATTCCCCCTAACTCGTGCCGCGGCAGAAGAACGGGCAGCCTGCTTTTCCCTTCTAAGCCAACAAACGCCGCCGTCCTGTTCTGCTTCCCTTCTGCAAAACCGCAGGACGCAGCCCGGTGTCTCGCCGCCGGCCCCCTCGCTGCCCTGCCCTCGGTTTATGAATTTTCACTTAAGCCGAGCTAACCCAGTAATGCCGCGTACACATCTGAATCATTCCTCGGTTATTTCCTTCTGTGATTTCAATCCTCTGTTTTTAATCAAATTACGAAACTAAATTTCCACTTATCATGTGACTATCGGGGCATCTGTTCATAATCTGTCCGATTCCTACAAATACTCCTTTCTTTAGCTTTTGGAAATTTGGCAGCTCTCCGCAAAATCTTCTCCGTGTCATTTGCGCCCGGTGTCTCTCTCTAATGCCAAGTGTAAATTGCAAACCACGGACGGCAAACACAGGGGAACCATTTCCCTGGGTTTCACCGGGAACGGTTTCAAGCAAAGGTACCGTTTTCCCTTTTCCTAAACCAAGAATAACTCTGAGAAGCGTTGGCCGAAGATTTCTGACTTCGAAAGGACAAAGCACTGCTCGCACACAGACCCCATTTTCCGCAGGGCTTTATCTTCTCAGGAGCGCCCCGCGCGTACGGAGGGAGAGAGATCTCAGCACCTCCATTTTCCTCCCCTGACGGCACAAAACCTTTTGTTCCGCTCCCCCCACCTGCAGAGCAGCACCTCGGCCGCGGCGCTCCTCTTCCGGCCCTGACCTTTTCCACCGGGAAATGCTCGCAGGCATCACCGAGCAGTTCCTCACCTTCAGCCCACCCTCGCGCATGAACGCCGCCGGCGCTCCTTCCCTGCTTCTTTTTAATTCCTTCTCTCTCTCTTCCTCTGCGTCACCTAAAATCGCTCTTCAAGGTTTGCACCTTCCTCCAGCAGCTTTTCCCGGCTGTGCTTTTCCAGGCCTGAGCGCAACCTGAGCACAACCACCGACCTCCCGACGCTCACCCCTCGTGTCAGCAGGGCGCTGAGCAGGGAGCGCTCCCACACCTCCCCGGCGCTCAGCAGCCTCGGGACAGCGAGGGCTTCAGATCCGCTCTGTGCTCATTTTCCTCATCTATTTCAGGTGAGCAAGGAAAGAAGGCACTTGCGACTCCTTGCCTCATTTTCCCACACTTATTCTGGCTGTACGTGCGCTCCCCCCGCCTCTTTGTTCACCATTAGGCTCAGACTATCAGAGTGCTGCTCCATGCTCACCAAAAGCGAGTCACTTCCTTGCCTTAACCATCCCCATCGTTCGCGTCTGCGGTGAATGATTTTACCACCAACTGCACATTCTCCATTTTCTTCCTAAAGCTTCAGCATAATGAGAACATTTCATCTTCTAGTGTTCAGGAAGAAATGATGAAGAGTGATCCAACTGAACCAAAAATCTGAAGGACAGAAGGGATTCGTCCTCCGCTGAGCAGTCTGCTCCCCTTGTGACTTTCTGCTACAGAGCTTCTGCTCCAGGGCTCGGGGTGGGGGGAAAGAGCGCCTCTGAAGTGACCACACTCACAGTTCCACTGCTGCGAAGACCAGCAGCAATGCATGCCTGTGTGTGATGCACAGCATCGGTGTGCTGGTGCACAACTGCATGCACGAATAAAACCGGGTGCTCCACACCACCCCCTGACGCTCCCCACCGCTGCTGGCCAAGGAGCAGCGCCCAGCCCAGGCCCGTGCCTGATCCCATACCCCATGACTGCTCCCAGCATCCTGAACCTGATCCCAATGCCCCGTACCCAGTCCCAGTACCCTGCACCTGATCCCAGTGCCCCGTGCCCAGTCCCAGTGCCCTGCACCTGACCCCAACATCCTGTGCCTGGCCGCAGTGCTCCGTAACCAGCCCCAGAGCCCCACACCCAGCCCCAGCACCCCATGCCAGGCCCCAAGCTCCCGAGCCGGGTTTGATCCCTTTGTGCAGCTGGAGGCAGCAGTTGGGATCTTCACGCAATCACCTGCAGTCTTTCAGAACACTTCTCTCATTCGCACAGTGAAAGCCAGCCGGATGATCAGAGCCTTTCAAAACGCTCTTCAGCCCAAATAAGGCCCGCAGCAGTGCGTCCCAGCGGCTGACCAGTAGCAAGAAGGGCAGGTCCCCAAGGCCTGGGACAGAACGGGCAGCCCATGAGGGCCTACAGAGCCCCAGCATCACCCAGCAAAGCACTGTGCCGCTTCCTGCCCTGCCCCGGCATTTGATGAGGAGAACAGGGATGGGTAAGCCAATGGAGATGCTGGTCAGCACCCACGGTTGGTGGGTAGAAGGGCTCCTGTGGAGCTGGCTGTGCCAGGTGGTGCTGGGGCTTGGGGACACCTCACACCTCCAGAGCCTCTCCTGAGCAGAGCGATGCTTCGTGCCATGGAGCAGCAGGGATACGGCACAGCTGAGACCTTCAGCAACCAGGGGCAGTAGGCACTCAGCCACTGCTCCTCAGTGCACGCTGCAGCACCGCCGGACAACGTCTGTGAGGCTTCACAATGCAGGAGATGAGGCAGCTGAGAGCTGTGGCACTACTGGTGCTGCAGAACCGCGGCCCGACGGCTGAGCAGCGCTGACCTGAGCACACGGAACTGCAGCCCGGGGAGGACCCTCCAAAATCACTTGGGTTCTGGGAGCTGATGAATGAACAAAGCTTTGCAGTGGTTTTACAGAGCAGCACAAGCAGAGGCTTGCTGCATCACAGGGAGCCCAAGCGACACACGGGGCCTCTTCTGTCCAGAAATCCATCCACGCCTCTGTCACTGAGGAACATATGCTCGGTACGTGTTGTTACACGTTCCACAACAAGAAGAAGCGCACGGTGTCAATCCGCTGTCACGAGGCACAACACGGGTGCGTCCGTCACAACGGGGCTGAGCAGCGATCAGACCGAAGCAGCGTCTGCTGCTTTGTGTACGGAGCTGCTCCCACGCCCCACAGCCCTCATCCTCACCGCAGCTCCCAGCACACCATCCCTACTGGCGGTGACGCACTGGAACAGGTTGCCCAAGGAGGCTGTGGATGCCCCATCCCTGGAGGCATTCAAGGCGAGGGTGGATGTGGCTCTGGGCAGCCTGGCCTGGTGGTTGGCAACGCTGCACATAGCAGGTGATCACTGTGGTCCTTTTCAACCCAGGCCATTCTATGAGTACGATTCCATGGTCCCTATGGCTGTGCAGCGCTGAAGCTGAGAGCATCTCCAAGTGCCCGCTTCGCTCAGTATCCCAAACCCGGCGCCACCTGGTAGGGACCAGCACTGCGGCCATTTACGAGGGGAGATGTGCAGGGGGCGGAGCACTGATGACACTCAGGAACCAACGCTGTGCAGAGAAGGGCAGTTTTGCGCTGTTCCTCCCTGAGACGAATCCGAACACCTCGCAGGCAAGAACTCCTGAGCCGCGCTCTGCCTCCTCTCAACTCAACTAAGCACTTCAACGTGATTCAGTGAGGATGTCCCGCCTCCATGGCGAATTACCAGCCCCCAAAAAAGCCCCACTGACCCAACAAGCCGATGATCATCGCCTCCCTGTGTCAGCAGCAAACAGCTCACAGCAGCACCCTGCCTCACCGCGTCCCACAGGGGTGCAGCGCCCCGACACACCTCCCTCTTACAAAGCTGTTCCGTGGCGGAATTCCCGCTTCTAATGACGTAACTGCTGTTCTCCCTTTGAATATGACGAGACAGAAAAGGCTACGGAAGTTCAAATGCACGGGAATCAGAGTGCTCTTCAAAACTAGGTTAGCAGCATTTTTAACCAAAGAAAGGTTACAGTAAAAATGTCCAGGAGACTGAAGAAACTTCCTGCCCGAAAGAATAACGAGGGCCCATACTAAACACTGCCAGTCTCGCAGAGGATGCTTTTTCAATCCATCATTCTTTAAGAGAAGCAGCAGCCTCTGCCTTCCTAATGCAAAAGAAGAGGTTCTGTAGGAAGAACCACCAGCAGACCAACAGCCGTGACGACGCCCTCCAGCATCCCGCACCGGGACGGGGCTGGGTGCTGGGAAGTGGAACCTGCGCCCCAACGGGCAGGAAGCGTGGGAGGAAACGCCTCAGGACGCAGCGGTGCACGGCGGGCTGCAAATAAATCTCCTCATGAGCAGGGAGAGCCGGGACAGCCCCGTGCTGCTGGGTGCCCGATTCGTGCTGTATGCCGGTGCTCCGAGGTCACTACTGGCCTGTGCACATCCATGCAAAACGCCAACTCAGGGCACAAATGCAGCCTGTATGCCCCGTGAACTTTCCCTCTGCCTCTCTTCCAAATTCCACTCCGCTGCTCTCTGCCCCTGGCCATGCAGCTTTCCCTGCATTCTTTGCATACACGCCTTCCAATGGAACCGAGCCATCCTTACACAACGTGCAGCCCAGGAGGAAAACGTAAAGGCGCATTCATTTCAAGTGAAGTCTGCAAAGTTTAGGTCACCTTGTGCTTGAGACAGGACAAAATATTAGAGCTGCCCTCCAAGAACAACAAAATTGGCAAATTCAGCTGCTGTGAGAAATGGGAAGGAAGAAAAAGCGCCTTTTTCTGCTGAGGCAGGTGAAAGCCTAACAAGCTGGTGTGCCAGAGCCAGAGCGGAGCCCTGCAGCTTGCTCAGCACTGCCGGAGAGCACCTGGCAAGATGAAGGGTGCCTGAGCTCTGAAAGCTCCAGCACAAACGCTGCGGCCGCATCCCTGTGGCTGCACCGCGCAGAGGGAGCAGCCCCAGCACTCACACACGGGGCAACAGCCAGCAGCGCCTCACCTCCATTGCTGTCACACAAACCAAAGCAGGCGCAGCCAGCAGCCTGATCAAACCCAGGCAGGAGCGGCGCGTCTGCAGACGGGGGCGTGCCCCTCAGTTCGGGTTCTGAAATACCGCTTTCTCTGGGGAAAGCAGCCGGGGGCCAGCACCCATTTCTGAAGTCCTGCAAGGGTCTGCATGCAGGCACGTCTCCGTTCGGGTCTTCTCTCGTGTCTTCTCCAACTCTGCCCAGGCCTTCTCTTACTTCTTCTTCCAAGGCCTGGCTCCACCTGTCCTCACATCGGTACACGACAGAACAAAGCTTTCGTAGGCGACCAGAAAAGCCACGGCGTGGAGCAGAGCTCCCCGGGGCCGTCACCACCTCACTGCGGTGCTGGGGACAAATGCCACAGAACGTGGGACTGGTGCATCTGCAAGAAAGGGCCACACATCCATGGAGGCCACCACGCAGAATGACTGCGCAGAAGAGGAACACCGGGCTGAAGAGCAGCGGGACCAACAAGGGATCACAGAATCATGGAATCGTTAAGGCTGGAAAAGCCCTCCGAGCTCCCCAAGGCCAGCCCACCCCACCGTGCCCGCTGCCCACATCCCCACGTGCCACATCTCCACGGCTCCGGGACACCTCCGGGGACGGTGACCCCACACGTCCGTGGGCAGCTGTGCCACTGCAGCACCCTCTGCCCAAGAATGAAGCAGGGAAAGAAGCAAAGAGCCAGCAGAACCCACACGGCGAAAGCTGTAAATCCCAGCAGCTTCAGAGCGATTCTAGGATTTGGAAAAGTAACGGAGAGCAGCACAGCATCGCTCTGCTCCTACCCAGGGAGAAGAGAACACGAGGAAGGAGCCTCGCCGAGCCCTGCGGGATTACATAAAACCACACATCTTGCTGTACCTTTGCGAATTCAAAGCTGCTTGTGCTGCCCTGCCTGTGCACAGTCCATGAAATGGACGGTTACGGCATCAGGACGTGCCCACAGAGCGACAGCAGCCTCCACGTGCCACTCGCAGTGGGGGGAAGGGGGCACAGCGGCTGCAGAGCTCTTCTGATGCTGCTGACAGGGCACCGACTGCACCCATCTCGCTGACGTCCTCTGTGGGTGGCTCTGCTGTGCAGTGCAGTGCAGTGCTGTGCAGTGCTGTGCTGTGCTGTGCTGTGCAGAGCTGTGTGCTGTGCAGTGCTGTGCAGTGCTGTGCAGTGCTGTGCTGTGCTGTGCTGTGTGCTGTGCTGTGCAGTGCTGTGCAGTGCTGTGCTGTGCTGTGCTGTGTGCTGTGCTGTGCTGTGCTGTGCTGTGCTGTGCTGTGCTGTGCTGTGTGCTGTGCTGTGCTGTGCAGAGCTGTGCAGTGCTGTGCTGTGCTGTGCTGTGCTGTGCAGAGCTGTGCAGTGCTGTGCTGTCCTGTGCTATGCTGTGAACTGCAGTGGTGTGCAGTGCACTGCAGTGCTGTGCTGTGCTGCGCTGTGCTGGCAGTCATTGCTGTTTTTTGTGTTACGTTAAGATTAAAAATCTCCGCCCGAAAAGCTGCAGCTGTGGTGGCACCTTGTTATTCACCGCCTGTACTCTAAAGGTAGTCCTGTATATCAGAACGGTGTGCAAAAAAGCAACAGGAAAATTCCCAAGAGAATTACACACCCGTGACAGAGTTCGTTCCTATTAGACTTTATGCGCCTTCTCTCCAGGCACTTCAGAAAGACAAGAACGTGCGAAATTCCACCTGCAGCACTGCCTATACCTTCACCACTGCTGCAAAAGCATCCCCCGACGGGCCACCAGGCCCCGCTCTCAAAGAAAGAGAACAGCCAAGAAAACAGAGCAGCCGGGCCGGTAAGCCTGCAGGCAGATGGCCGTACGCTGCCACTAACTTCAGAACGGAGCAGAAATATCAACTAACTTCTCCACCGGTGCCGAACACACCGCAGCACGACCCGGGTGCCCGGCAGGCGCACCTCGGCTGCTGGTAAGGCATCCGGAAACGCCCGGCTGCTGCGGGATCGGTGTCCCGTACCTGCTCAGCACCAACCACGTGCCTGGCCCCTTCCGAAGCAGAGGGAGCCGAGGAAAGTCTCCTCTGGAAATGCCGCTCCTCAGCCGAGTGCCAGTGAGGACGTGAGGGCTGAGGAGGGCACGGCGAGGGAAGCGCACACAGAATGCTGAGAGCTGAAGGGACCTCCGGCTGCCACCCAGTCCAACTGCCTGCAATGAGCACGGGCACCACAGCCCCATCGGTACGCACAGCGCCGGGCCAGCCCGGCACTGCAGGTCTGCAGGGACGGGGCATCTCTCAGGACGGCACGTCTGTCATGGGAACAAGCGAGTCTGCAGTGGGAAGGGCTGGGGAAATATCCTGCCTGTGAACCGCCACGCACAGAGAGCAGTGCTGCACTGCCAGCTGCGGGGAGGATGAGAGGGGCACTGGGGAACTTCCTCCTGCTCCGTCCAGCGGGCAGCGCAGCCCCGTGTGGGTCCGCTGTGTGGCTGGGCAGATGCTCCCCAATGGCTCCTCCACCAAGGCCGAGGCGACGGCAGTCTGGGCAAAACAGAGCTGCAAAAGGGGAACACGGAGCCCAGCAAGGCAGGAAAGGGGAACTGAGACACAGCACGGGGCAGTGCAGCCCTCAGCCAATGGGCACAGCCAGCGCATGCAGTCCGAACGGAGCCACGGCTGCACCAAAACCGTGGGGAGGACGGGGACGGTTCTGCTCACACACAGCGCCCCACAGAGCCCTGGGGGCAGCTGAGGGCCAGAGGTGTGGGGCGGGACTCGGAACCCAGGCTCGGATCCACCTGGGAGGTGCCGCACGTGGGCGGCCGGGCACTTTCTCATTAAGTCTCTCTATGAGATTTATTTTAATGCTGAACTGAAGCAAGCTGAAAAGCATCCCCGGATGTGAGAAGACAAATATTCCGTAACGAAGGGGCGAGTGCTCCGTGACAGCTCTGCAGCCACCCGATGCTGCCCGTGCGCCTGAAGTATCAGCAGGTTTCTTTTTGTAGGCAGGAGGGCAGCAGGACTTAAGTCACTGCTTTTCACTACCGCGTCCGTGAGCAGCTGGTAGGATTCACGTCCTCGTGCCTCCCCAGGTCCTCACTTCTCAGAGGTAACCGCTCCTCCTTTGAGCCACGAAGCAAAGGAGATCATCCCTGGGGGCAGAGCTGCTGCCAGGCAAAGGCTGCCTGGGCACGGGGGCAAAGCAGCACGGAAACCGTCCTTCAGGGTGGGGCAAACAGGTTTATTTTCTCTCCATCTATCACCAAGGAGGAACTTAAAGAGCTCTCTGTGAAAATCAGGTGGTGAGAGTTTACTGCAAAGCTCTTAAAAAATACACAGGCAGCGGGCTGGTGTTTATCTGGACCTTCCATAGGAGCACACAGCGGAACAGGTGAAGAAATCCAAACGATCCACTGTCTGCATCGCAGCATCTGTTTGCTACAACACCCACTGCTCCATGCAGGCATGTGCTGAACTGTTTGCCTTCTGATCTGAGCGACTTCAAATATAAACATCAGCCCAAGCGACGTGTAAGCAAAGGAGATGGACTGGAGACTGAAACTTGGGTAGATGCAGAGATTACAGATGGTTAAGGCTGCAACTGGAAATACTGCAAGGAAGCCTGCAGAAGAAGAGAGATTTGAAGACTTGTAGAAATTAATTAATAGCTGTCTTAGAAAGTGGAGATCCTGACTAAATCTCGCATGCCAAATGTTTTGAAAATAGTGATTATTTTAATGATCGGAGCTCTGTGTCTATCTGTGCCTGCAAAGGATCTCGTTTCTCCATCTTGAGCTGCTCTGGATGCGAAGTTCCTGCCTGCAGTTGCACGGTAATTAAGTGTGATTAAAGATGCTATTCATTCCCCTGTAAGCAGCAGGTAACCACATGTCAGAGGGGGTGGGGGGGGAGCGGAGCAACTTCTGGGTAGTAAAAAGGCTATTGGAAATGGTCTGTTGGAAATGAGCAATGCGGCACCGCGCGGCAGACAACAACGGCCACGTGGGCTCGTGGCAACTATGGGAGCCCGGCACGTTCAGAAGCGCAATAAACCTGCAGGAAATAACATCATCCCCGTCTGTGTGCATCGGGAGAGGCTGAGACCCCGCTCGTGGCCGGGGCACGACTGCGACAGAAGCAGACAGGAAAAGCCCTCCAGCAACAGCCAGAGCTCAGAGCCCCACCAGGAAGGCCGGAGCCACAGAGGGCCTCCCACGAATGAGGGCACAGGGCAGAACGGAAGGGAGGACCAGAAGTCAGCTCTGCTCCAAAAGCCAGCCAGGCCACCAGCTCGGAGGGGGGTCAGGGACAGACTGAACTGCACGGCAAGGCTTCCCCCCCACATCCAAGTCTGACGGCAACGTGACGCCCATCACAGCCCCCAGTAATTCTGGAAGGTGGGCTCCTCCTCAGCGTGCTTCCACAGACCTCACGGATGGGAAGGGAAGGAGCAGGCTGGTCACCACTGGGACGGGAATGCAGGGCCACACGGCGATCGCTGCCTGTGGAGAAAGCAATGGGCGCTTGACAAAAGCCACTGCCTGCCCTGAGTATGAGATGAAAATGGCTTCAGCCGTTATCCCAGCGACCTTTTCTGTTTGCTTTGCAGGGTTTATGCATTTAGATGAGCAAAACCTGCCAAACCACACCTCGCATGCCAAGGAGAACACCCCTGCCTATCAGCCCCGGACCCACCTGGGCGCTCGGCAGTCAATTCTGAGTCTTGAAAATCGCCAGAATGAGTCAAAGCAGCCCACCTTCCTGCCGGAGGTCTTCCATCAAGCGCTGGTCAGCCCCGGCGGGGCAGCAGCTGCACAGTGGGATCACAACCCACCACGTCCCCCCGCAGGCAAACCTCATCCCCCTGTTTATCACACTCACGACAGCACAGAAAGTCAGAGTGCAGCCACTGCGAAGGCAAACCAAGCTCCTATTAGCACTCAACCACAACATAAACCTATTACTGCACATCACAAATAGCGGTGCTATTCTGTTGCCAGGTTATAAGCTCCAGAAAGGTGCCCTTGGAATGCTCACTTCCAGCAAAACAGCCCTCAGCTTAACATCTGATCTGCACGGCTACGAGAAAACGCTTCCTTTTACCACTGAATTGCAGCGATGGGCTTCAGCATTTCTCCAATTATGATATGGACAATGAAACCGTGTCTTCCTGGATGCGTGAGGAATTCTGCTAAATGAGCCATCCAGACATCCAAACTTAAGTCCGCGCCTTTAATACGTTTGATTAACATGGAAATTTTATCTCTTATGTCATTATTTTAGTGCCGTAACACGGAAAGCATTAGTCCACAACGTGCCCGTGATGGCAGCAGTACAGCTCACGAGCACGTGAAGCAATTCCTGGAGCAGGAGCCGGGGACCCACCTCCCACAGCAAGACGTTCGGGCGGAAATGACGGGAGAGGTGAATCTCCTCCGGCTGTAAATCACCACAGAAGGCAGCGGCTGAAGCTTCCCAGCCCCACCGAGCTACTGGGACAGCCGATCTCACGGCAGGCAGGACGTCGCCCACCCACATCCTCCGTCGGGCCGTGGCAAAGTCAGGGCCCGGAGTCACCTCCTCCATCCCAACTGCATCCCACGGCCAACGGCGGGGCCAGCCCTGCGCAGGAGGGCAGCACCTCCCAGCTCCGCACCGCCGCGTTCTGTGCTGAAGGAGCCGAGGACCCGAGAAAGCCCGCACTCCTGCGGCACGGAGCTGCTTCTCCCTGCATCTGCGTCCGCCGCAGGTTACACGCACAGCGTGCTTCACCTTGCACCGCACCTCTGCAGAGCACACGCATCCCCAGACGGCTGGGGCAGAAAGCAGGCACCGCCCAGCCAAGGAGTCCGGGTCTCCAAATAGTTCCCAACAAACAGCACAGTCCCCTCTGCCAAGGGCAGGAGACCGCGCGTCCACCTGCAAAGATGGGTGAGCCGCGGGCCCTGCAGGAGCCTGAGATCCGTGGTGAGCTGAGGCGTCGCTCAGCGCCCTGTGCAGCTCTGGTGTGTGTTTGTAAGGGGAGGCAGAGCAGAGAAGGAATTCCTGCAGGCGAAGGAATCCTGCCACCCAAACGTGGGGAAATCTCGTTATTTGACTAAGCAAAAACTACTCGGTGATTTGTAGCAGAGGAACAAAACGAGCTCGGCGTGTCTCCAGAGGTCTGCAATGTGATCTTCAGAAAAGGTAGCTCGCCAATTTAAACGAGGTAGGAGTTATTTAATTTTTTTTTATATACAGGTATAGTTTTCAATAAAACTACATACGCCTGTAATACCGCAATGGCAGATGTGTCTCGATTATTAGAGGTGGGCTCTGGGGAATACGTACAATGGATCTCGAAATCCATAAGCAGCTGTTTGGAAGGGAGGGGTGGAACGCTGCAACACACACACATGTTCCTTAAGTGCAGTAATGTTTTGTTATTTTACTGCAGGTGTATTACAGAGATGAAATTTAATAACTTATTGTATACAATACCAATAAAGCGGGAAGGTTCTCTGCCCCGGCGTTCGCCAACAAAGCACAGACTGGAAGCAGCTCCGCACCCACGGGCAGCCCTGCGTGCACCCCACATCTGCAGCCACAGCTCTGCCTCCCCCACCGCTCACCGCGCCCAGGCCGTAAGAACGGCCACGCAGAAAGCAAAAGCTCAGAGCGCTCTGCAGGGCAGCGAGGGCTGCACGGTGCGTCACGCCCAGGACAAGCAGAAGGGTCTGCGTGCCCGGGACAGCCCAGCCGTGCGGGCTCTGAGCACCCTCGCCCCACACTGCTCCCACACGCGCTCCTGCAGGAGGCATTCAGCACGGGCTCGCATCAGAACCCGATCTCAGAGCACGCATTCGCTTCAGCCTCACGCCCAACGAAGCCCTGGAGAAGGGCCTCTCGGAAGTGCACAGATGGAAGATAATCCCTGTCGCTTTTTTCCCCCCCGGTCTCCTTGCTGGACCTCTCTTTGTATAACCAGAGATGCTGCAACAGTTCAATAATTCACAGCAGAAAAAGGCAGTCTCAGGACTTCTGGAAGGAAGAAGAGAACGGAAGGAAGGGCAGCGGCTATTTCCGCCCGCGCCCTTCCCAGCATGAACGTGCTCTCATGCCCGGATCTGCACACTCACTGGGCACACCGGCGGGCAGCTGGGCTCCGTTCATCCACACGCCTCTGCCACAGGAGCCTCCCTGCTCTCTCCATGCCCACTATGCTCATTCCAAAGGCCTCCAGCAATATTTCTGTAGTGCCCATACAAAATCTCAGCCAGAGCCATAGGCTGCAGGCGCCCTTCCTTCTCCTCAGCGAGCAGCAACCACTCACAGACTGAAATGCAGAGGGATGGCAGCCCACTGTGTGCCCCTGTGCACGGCCCCCCACGTCCCGAGCAGTTCGGGGCCCCATCGCCCACCCCTCGCCAGCCTTCTGCCCCACGCCTGCCCCAGAGGTGGGAGCGCAGGGGAAGGCGGGGCAGCGCTGGGGATGAGGGTGGGGAAGGGCTGCAGGGAAGGACGGCACAGATGGAGCCATTTTGCTGCAGGGGTTAAATGCTGTGCCTGTCATTTCCTTCGTCAGCCCTTCCTGCGGCAGCGCCTTGAGTCAGGCTGAAGGCGAGCAGATATGATCTCATTCAGGATGGAGATTATTATATTTTGGTAGCAGATATTTTAAAAGAAGAAAAAAAGGAAGGCTGGCAAAGCTTGCGTAACTCCACTCGCTTTTACCTTCGCACTTCATCCCAGCCCCAGCCCTCAGCACTGGGATGGTTCCAAGCACTGCCGACAGCATTTCTTGCACGTCACATCCAAAAACAACACCCAGGCTCACTTCGGAGAAGACTTAATAGTAAAAACAATCGTATCTCAGGATCTGGGGACTCTGCTGTGAGCTAAAGCGCCTTGAAAGCTGAGCTATCTTTCAGCCCCCATTTCCCAAGAGGACGTAATCCAAATTGTCCAACAGCTCCCAAACCTATTCCTACAAGCTCCTGGAAGCCCTGGAGCGAGCTTCCTGCCAATCAAGCTCATCATACAGTTCTATTTACTGCTTGCTTTGAGTTAACTACTGCCCAGCAAAGTGCGGCAGCTCGGGGTTACCCACAGCCACTCCCTCTGCCATTAAGGATGAGAGGATCCCTGCTGCCCCACCTGCCTGGCTTCAGCACGGTGCTACCTGAGGCTCCCTGAGCAAAGAGAATGAAGCACTGCCCATAGCTGCCACGCGCAGACCCCCACGCGGGGCCCGGAGAGGAGGAGGCTCAGGGGAGACCACATCACTTCCTACAGCTGCCTGGAAGGAGGCTGTGGCCAGATCAGGGCTGGCATCTTCCCCAAATAACAACGATAGGATGACAGGTAATTAATTGCCTTCAGTCGTGTCAGGAGAGGGCCAGGATGGGTATGAGGAACAACTCCTTCTCCAAAGAGCGGTGCTGCAGGGGCGCAGCTGCTCAGGGACTGGTGGGGTACCTTTCCATGCCGGTGTTCCAGAGCCGTGGGGATGAGGCACACTGGGACACAGTGGGCACGGTGGGGTGGGCTGGGGTTGGGGATCTCAGGGGTCTTTTCCAACCTTCGTGATCCTGTGGTTCTGTGACCTACACCGCAGTGTCAACCAACAGCACAGAGGAGGGCAGGAAACCTGGCTGAAGTGGGACCAATGGAGGAGGTACGCCTCCTCAAACATCACTAACACCCCCAAACCAGCACAGCCAGAAAAAGCTGATCTCTGGGAGAGCAGAGTAGAAGAGAATTGAGGCGACATGCAAAATCCTGACTTCACAGAACAAAATGAGGTTTTTGCCATTAACTTCACCGAAGTCGGTATTTCAGAAGTGCCTCGACAAAACTCTGGTGCCCGTTCCTCAGCTGACTTCCTTCCAACGGAGTTAAATAGCTCCCACGATGAGCCTTCCTCCACTCCCACTGCAATCAGCGCCGCACTGCCATGATCCTCTGTAAGAGCAGAACGGGGCCCCAGGCTCAGGAATAAAAGCCATCCTGAGGGAACGGCTGCTGCACGTCCAACCTCTCCTCTCCCCAGCATGAGCAGCGCACAGAAAGGAAACCTCAGAGCATCGCTGCTGTTTGCACAGAGAGGGGTTGTTGGCTTTTTCCTACCAGAAGATTAATAGGTAGCAAGTTCAATATCGTTAAGTATTTAGTTTTCCTTAATTGTTCCAGGAACTCATCTACAGAGAGCAATGCATCACATCTGGAGGTAGCAATTTACCTTTCAGGAATCAACAAAATCTGCACACTCCTCCTGGGTCTGGGAAGGAGCGCGCGGAGCTGCGGCTGCACGGAGCCCTCTGGCAGCACCAGGCTCAGGGCGCTCCCAGCCATCCGCAGCACCACCGCCACCATCCTCCTTGGAAGCCACCACGTCTTTCTCACCGTCTTCTGCCCAGAGCAGCCCATCCCTCAGCACGGCCCAGAAATCTTGCAGCAGAGTTGTAGCTTTGGGTTTCCTTCCACGCCGGAAGGCTCCTACCTGTTAATAAGGCGGTGGGTTCTGCTCGTGGTGCAGCCTGGAGAGCAGACAACAGATGGCCCTCGGCACTCCGCGTTATTCCTTCTGTACCTTTCAGGAGTTCAAGAGATTCTTATCTTAGGAGCATTTTTCTCCTTCTCGAGCACTGGTCATCTCCTTCATCCCCTCTGCCATTACACTTCAAGAGAGCGGATGCACACGGCAGAAAGAAAGGCCCTCCGTGGTCTGCAGGTTTTGTTATTTGTAGTTTTTTGAAATACGTACCAAAAATGCCTCAAATTTTCATGCACGGAACCAGAAAAAAGGAGCAGAAGGTACGCTGGGCAATGGCATTTCTCCATCAGCTCTTCACCAGCTGCACACAAGCGGTGGGGTACAGCCCTCCCAGCACCGAGTTCTGCCCCATCCACAGCCCAAAGCCCTTCGCTGCCCATCCCCGTGCCCAGCGCCGTGGGCTCCCACCACCTCTGTGCCGCTCCCAGCACTGCAGGCAATGCCACATGAGGTCACATCACAGCCCAGGAACTGCGTGCCCTTCCACACCACCCCGTGTGCAACGAGCTCACCCCCACTGCACACGGAGGGAAAGCCGTGAGCAGAAGGTGAGGATGCTGAGACCGCCCGGCGTGCCAAACCGCGTCCTCAGCCCAAGCAGCCGTCCTGCCCTCTGCTCCTATCGGTCACTGCTCACCACCAAACTCCAGGAAATACACATCTCCTGGAGGCTGGCGGCCCTGCCTGGGGCAGGGGGTCGGAATTTGATGATCCTGGGGTCCCTTCCAGCCCCGAGATCCATTCCGTGACTCTATGATTGATCCAAATCAGCAGGCACTCGTGGATACAGAAGCACAGGAGCAGCCCGCAAGGCAAGCCACATTAAAGCTCTCCACACAACATATACACGGATGGCACAACCTCAGTGTAACGTCATTCTGAACTCCGAATCAACTTCCAGCCTTACTTCCAGTACTGCAGGACCACGCAGAAGCAATAGGACTGAAAGCACAGAGTGGCTCCCAGTGCAGGCGCCCAACTGAGAACTGATGCCACTGCTCTGAGCCAGGATAAGGCAGAGCCCCATGGGCCACCTCCTGCAGGCAGAGCCCCGTGGGCACCTCCTGCAGGCAGAGCCCCGTGGGCGCCTCCTGCAGCCACCCGCTCTGCCCACAGACGGACATTCAGCGCCTCGCTTTGCTTCCACGCCATGCTCTGCAGAGCTCCACCACCACGGAGCTCCACGCCCCTCCCGTTTGTTCTCCACACACCTAAAAGCCCACCACTTTGCTGCAAGCACGGCGAAGCAGCATTCCCTGCCTGCCCATCCCAGCCGCGCTCAGGATGAGGAGATCCACACAGGCTGCAATCCATCCATTTCCCTGTGCTACACGAGGGCTGCTTCCAAAGTACGCCGACAGACCACAGCCCCGCAGCACCAACACACACGGGACGAAGGGATCGAGCACCTCCCTTTCCTATGGGGAAATAATGACACGCATTTTGGCTGCTTTCGTGGCTCGTCATTTTTGCCCTGGCAGATTCAAACAGCATAAAGCTTTGAATATTAAGAAGGCTATTAAATTCTTTCAACACTTTCCCGAAGTAAGGAGCCGCTGCACTCGGAAAAAGGAAGCCCGGCATCCTGCGAGAACAACACGAACGCGAACGCACGATTAATGCTGCAACTGAAATGAAAAAGAAAGCGCCTTTTAAAGAAATCAATTGTCTCGGAACAAAGGACAGACTTTTGGCTATCGATAGTATTTTTAGACTCAGACTTTCTCTGGAGGCTTAAAAGTATGCAAATGCGGAGCGCGCAGCGGCGCACGCACACGCGCTGCACCTTTGTGTTGCGCTGGCACTTTATTATTTAATTAAACTACTCTTATTTCTCTAGCTCGCGCACGCTTCCCTTGAGACGGCTTTGCTGTTAGCCTGCTGGCCTTGACTTCCAGCCAAAAACAATTCAGAAACAAAAAGGGACAACAAATCATATTTCCACAGACATTTTTATCCCTTCGGTACAACCTTGCTTTCACACAACACCGTACAGAAAACTGTCATTTACGGCAGTAGCCACCCAGAGCTGGGGGCTGACACGAGCTCCGCCGCGCGCCTCCACCTTTGTCACTGCTGAGGTTGGAGTGCACGGAAGAGACCCTCCGGGCTCCATCAGCAAAGGGCCGCGACCAGCAGCCCGCGGCCGCTCGGAGCATTGCTGGGCCGGCCCCAGTGGCCGCGCTGCAGCACAGCAGGCGCAGCCCGCACCTCCAGCACGGGCAGCCCCGCTGCGAGGGGCACAGCGCAGAGCTGCAGACCCTCCTTCTCACAGCGCACGTCACCACGCCTCGCCGAGCAGGATCCCGCTTACCTGGTGGCAACCCTGCAAGTTCGAGTCTCTTCCGTATGATGAGTATGATCCCCTTTCTGTTTTACCTGTTGGGAGAGAAGAGAGAGATGCATAACCAACGCGATCAGATGTGCACGTACAGCTTCTCCAAGTGTTTTGTAGGACGTTCCCCACGTTTCCTAGCGCTGTTTACATACATAAAACAGGCGCTGCTGGCTGTGCAACGCACGCAGGCAGCAGCAAAGCACTACCGCCTTTTCCTGCTGAGGACGGTGATGTGAAATGAACTTCCCCATCCCGGCTGCACCTCCCCAGCATGGGATGCAGAAGGACTCAGCCGCCCCAGCACGGCTCTCCAGGCAGCGCCCACCCCCACGGCTGCATCGCGCCCCGCGCTGGGGCAGCTCCCCAGGCACTGGGAGTGAACAGTGGGACGGGGACGGCTCCAGGAGGGCCCAGCACCGCTGCAGTGCGCTGCCAGCCCCACGGACCAGTGCTCACGCTGGGTTTTGCTCCGGGCTGCCCTCAGCACGCAGCTCCGGCAGCCTGCCTCGCAGCACTGGTTACGGCCACGCCGTATTTACAAAGGAAAATAAAGGTTCTTTCAGGTTTGAATGGGCAGACTTGAGCAAAACCAAGGAGGAAAGAGGTGGTTTCTGCAGAGCATTAAGTCATGGCTGAGTAGCACTACACCACGTGCTAGGGAGACAAAGAGCAGTCAAGAGGGCTGATACAAAACATATTGACACTAACAGACCACCCTTACGGTGCGGGCAACCACGGGGGGAGGCCCTCCCCAGCAGAACGGCCAGCACGGCCGCGAGCACCGAGGCTGCGGCAGAGCACGGAGCTGCAGCGGGGCAGGGCTGTCCCCTCCGTCCCCGCGCCTCAGCAGCACTCCCAGCCCTGCACAGCAGGGGAATAAAGCACATCTCCCCCCACCACAGCACCAGACTGCGCTGCTTCCTTTGGCCGTCCTCTCCTTATTGTTTTGCCGCTTCCTCCCTCCAACACAGGAACCCCCTGAACGCATCGGCAACGCAGGGGGCGTCTGCACGCATCGTAACTTTTGGAAGCCCTCGTGCCTGGCTGCAGGGAAACGACGCGTCGCCCACCGCACGGCCCCCTGGGCTCCGAGCACCAAAAGCCTCTGCAGAAAGAACCCGGGATGGGAACAACAAGGAGACGCGAACGGCCCAACGCTCCCACGGCCCAACGCTCCCAACGCAGCGGCGCTGCCCCACAAGCGGAGGCAATGGGGCAGGGCTGTGTGCTGGGAGCAACCCGAGGGCCATGGCCACGGCCACGGCAGCCCAGCGCCGGCAGCGCAGACACCGGCGGCCTCGTCTTAATTTCAGTTGTTAAAAAATATTTATCCGGATACAAAAATAAACCCGCTGCAAATTACAAGTTGTCAGGGTTAAAATCTACTTCTATTTGTGTGGGGGAGGATAAGAGAACAGCATAGACATGAATCATTCTCAGTAATTTGAGTGTTTCCATGACATCAATGGGCACTCGTCCAGGACTCTGTCGAAGTCTGCGAGGTACCAAAGCGGCACAGCAGCCAGCAGGAGATTGACTTTTTTTTAGGATTATGCTCCTTGTAAAGATTTCATCTCCAGCATCCACTTTTACCACCAAACAGAGGGCTCTGGAGACCACGAGAGAACGCGTTTCGTTCTGCCCGTGTCAGCCTTTAACTTCACCGCATCTCTGCCGCCGTCGCCGTCGTTCCCACGTACGGCCAGAAATCTGCCCTCCCCATTAGGCACAAATAACCGAAATCCGCGGAAGAGTCAAGGAGCCGTTAACAAAGATTCACATCCGTAGATTTTCACTATCAACTGCAATTACCAAATTACCGTACTTTCCGTAGCGGCGTTTCGCTTCATTTGGGGGTGGGGGGCCGTGGAGGGGGAGAAATATCTTTTGTATAAACTGCCCGTTTAAAATTAGCTACAGTCTTGATGTTGATTTTCTGCTTAAAATTCACTGGCACATTTGTTTCAGATAATAAAATTTGCAAGAGTGCTGATAATATGCAAGAGTGGGCTCCGCACGCAACTATTTGTGCTGGCAGATACAAAAGCTGCTCCCGAATTTCTGCGCCTCCTGCGCATTCTGTGCCACCCTCGGCCCCTCGGACCCGCGCTGCGCGTTTCCCGGGGTCCGCGAGAGCTCAGGGTTCTCTCTCCCCTTTTTTCTGTAACGTTTTAGAAAGGAGAGAGCGTCTACAGCCATGTAGACACCCGACGCATTCACTGCGGAATTTTCGAGACAACCCTCTAGTACTAGAATGCGGCAGCCGCTGCGGATATTTTTTGGCACAAAGACAATGGTGGCAGTGCCAAGCCCCATGGCTAGAACTACTCAAAGGAGGCATAAGGGTAGCATTAATCGTTCGAGTCTTTTACCGCATGGAGCACCGCCGTCCATATTTTACAACCCGAAAGTACCCGTTTGTGATATTTGTTGGGAGCCAGGAAAAGGGGGGGGGGGGGGAAGGGAGGGAGGAAAAAAAAAAAAAAAAGAGAAAGAAAAAGGGGAACCTGAAATGCACACAACAAATCTGGTCAGATTTCCCAATAATTCTCTGTGCCGACGGCACCCAACGCCGAACGCCGCGCCGCCCGCCAGCAGCGCTCCGCAACAAAGCAGCCACCCTTACGCGGCCGGGGCAGCGGGACGCGGCAGCGCAGCCGTGGCAGGAGCTGACCTACAAGGGTGGCCAGTAACTTTGGGTTATTCTTTGGGTAAAGCAGAAAAAGAGCCTTTGCTACGGCCGGAGGTGGCACCTCGGCGCGTGCGGCCGCGTATCCATATATTGCATTAATTGGCACAATGCGTGCCAATCAACGGAGAGACAAAGGAAGAACTCCAGGCAGCTCCTGTCTTCTGACAAACGCTGCATCTCAAGGCTGTGCTCTGCCAGTACTTCAGAACACAACAACGCTTATCTCCCCGGAACTAAAACCATGCCTCCCTAAATACGGCGCTCGCCTTTTTGTTGAACCGCAAAAAAAATAAGAAATAACAAAAATGAAAGCGTCCGAGGATTGCCAACCCATCAATAACCGAGCCACCCGCCTCTCCATGGTGCGCTTTGAAAAATTAATCGAATTAAGTAGAAAATTTAAGCAACTTCCAAAGCACAAACGCAGCCATCGCCTCCCCCTCGGCTCCGTGCCCCGGGGATGGGCAGCGCCGGGGGCAGGCTGGGACTCCTTCCGCCTGCAGAGGAAGGGGAAGTGAGGCTGTTTTTCTATACGCGACTTCCATTCAGTCTTTATGCTCGTTTCTCTTCTGAGGTATTTTTTTTTCAGAGCGTTTCAACCAGAATATTGCAACCCAGGTTCTCCGATGCCCCACGCTCGGGCTTTAGCTCCTGGTTAGATCAAAAAGATGGGAAACCTATCCGAAAAAACGAAATTTTAAGAAAATGCAGCAAATCTTAAAAGTTCTGCATTGAGTCCGCCCAGGTCTGCAGCTTTCCTCACCTTCCTTCCCACGACTGCACGCCTACAATTTTTCACTCGCTCCCCCTGCAGCGCGGGGTCCCAGGTGCTCCCCAGCGGAGACCAACCAACCCGCCCCCGAGCAGCTCCGGGCAGCCCCGCGCCACGGCAGCCAAGCACCAACTGCGCTCTCTTAAAGGCCATTTCCGCGTTTCTTCGGGAGTTTTGAACACTCCTGTTCTTTCCAAGAAAAAAAAACAGATAAGTTTAAAACATGTGCTCATATTTTTGGGGGCAGCGGATCGCAGGTGAGCCGGGCTGTGCAGCCGCAACCCCTGCCCGGCACTCACGCGGCCGTCCCGCGGCGCAGCTCCGGCGTGACCTCGGTTATGTACACATATTTCTCCAACAGCACCGCGCTTCCTGCCATGGGATATACAGTCAAAATATCCCATTTGTTGCCGAGAGGTTCTGAACAGCGCGTTTTACATCACAAAGAATCTCGCCCGATGGTGATGGAAGTATCATGGTAATGAGCTACTCCTGCTTTGTGCCGTACGTGAAGTACAGACAATACAAAAGGAATCTAACAGATTTTAGGCAAAGTTTGTGCAGGAACGTGCGCAGTGCAGCATGAACGGCGCAGCATCTCATCTCAGGAGGACCACAAACCAGACACCGAGCCACGGGAAGGTATCGATCCCAATAACTCCAATGGCACTTGCCCCAGAATACAGCACAGCGTCGGGAAAAAGAGATCTTTTTGACATGAAAGGGGATTTTCCCACTTACACGGATGCACAGCAAACAGAAGCGGTTCGTAAAGAGACGTCACGATGCCAGAGCGTGTGCTGCTACAAGGGGAGAATTTTTTGTTTCTTTTTTTTTTTTTAAAACAGTACCATCTAAATGCAAAGGAGATTAAACCCTAAAATCTGTACTGAAATAAAGCCACAGCTCTGAGCTGAACAAACCGAAGGGAGAAGCGGCCCCTCACCACCGCCCTCCCACTGCTGCCTGTGCTGAACAGGCAGGCTACGTTCCCCAGCGTCCCTACGGCCAACGGGCACCGGCTGGCTGCACACATGCACTGCTCACTGCTATTGCAACACTAATATTGATCATCGGCATCAGAGCAACGCTCACACGGAGCTCTGACCCCGCAGCCCCACCGCCCACAGCCCGCGCTCCCCTCCGGGCACCTCCCCGTACAAAAAATGCTTCTTTTGCCATCAATCCTGGTTCATGAAATATCGGACCCGTACCAAAAGACTGAGGCAAATTGCTCGGGCTATTTCTGTAATCCAGCACCTATTACAGGGCAGTACGCGACTTCTCGGTCTGCGTGCTTCTAGAACTAAACAGCTGTGGCAAAATGGCATTTGAAACAACAGGAGAGTGAAGACAGAATACTGAAGACCAGATTCTACCAACTACACCTGAAACGGCCCCCAGCCCTTCTTCGTTCCTTCCAAAATCAATTAGACTGCAAGGATCATCACACTCTCCTACACAAGAAAGGTTTGGCGCTGACGTTCACTTACTTGCCTTCCAGATGCAGGAGCACTGCAAGACTGACCGTGACCTAACCCACAAGCACACTGCACTCCTTGCTTGCAACAGGCTTTCAGCACCGTAAAGAGAGGACACGGAGGCACTGCCACCTCAGGGCCAGGGCTGCAGCTGGGGACCCAGCGGGATGGCGCTGCACCCTGCGGGCAAGGAGCATCGCCGTGCCTCCCATCAACTCCATGCCCTGAGACCGGAACGGACCTTTTGTCATTACATACGGCATTCAAACAGCACAACTGTGCATTTGTCCACAGAAATGTCGGACAACTTGGGGAAATCTGAGAGAATCGTCCCTGCCACCGGCCCTGCAGAGGCCACCCCGCAGCGCGGCCGCCAGCAGCTGAGCTCCCAGCAGCGCCAGGCAGCGGCAGCACGACGTGCCCAAGCCCACCTTCCTTCTCATCTGTGCACGGAATCCGAGTTCACAGGAAGCTGTTATGAACATCCAAGCCCGCACAGCTGTATACCTCTGGAAATAAAGGACAGAACTATTCTGTAGAGAAATGGGACCTCTGGTTTAACCCTCTCCTCCTTGGAGCGTGCCACTGACAAAAGGTGGCAGCGATGACGGCAGGCACTGCAGAACCAAAAAACCAAAAGCACTGCACGACGCGAGAGGATCGGAACGGCAGCAAGGGCAGCGTTCCCATAAAGGCACGAGAGAAACCCGCGCTGCCATGGCACTCCAGGACTGAACGCAGGGCAGAACTGCACGTAAAGCACTGAGTGCTGCTTCAGGCCGGGTCAGCATCGCAGCGCTCCTCCAACCTGCAGTGCACGGCGGGCGATCCCCACTCATTTATTCGGGGACCGCTCCGGGAGGTCCTCATTGCCCCAGTGGAAACCTGGGCCTTCACTCCAGCATGGAAACTGAACTGCTTTAAAACACGTTGGATCAGGATGCGAGGCTGTGAAAGACAGAGAACGGACAGAGGACAATAAACCTCCCCAGAGCCAAAGCCCGGGCTCCACATCCTCGGGGTGGAAACTGCTCCGTATCTCACAGCATCCATTAAAAGGCCACTAAAGCAAAGCACGACGGCCATGAGTGGGGATGGCAGATCACAGCCGTACTGTAAGAGCTGGGGGACCTGCACCTCCCTTCTGCAGAGCCTGACGGCAAAGCACAACTGTAACTTGTTGGTATCGCTGCCTCTGCAGCCCTCTATCCCCCACTGCTCCCCAGCTTCCACACCTGGGCCTGCAATAGTGCACGAGGCTGAGACGAAGCACCCAACGGCACGTTCCCACCAAAATGGTATTCCTTTGCAACACTGCTCCACGCAGGAAATGTCAGAAAAAGCCTTTATTTTAGCTATAATTCTGACGGATGAAAACAATTCAGAAGAGACGATTCGAACTGCCCAGGCAGACAAAGCCAGCTGCAGGCGTCTCTGTGGATGGCAAAGCACCCCTACCCTGCAACGCTACGGAATGCCCAACAGACTCCAATCGGCGACATCCAGCAGAGGGCATGCACACCCTGGTAAGAGGTTTACACTCCAGGACTGACATTTCCTCAGCGCTATGGGAGCGGTCGGGGCTGAGAATACAGACAAACTCATAGCACAGCACACAGCTCTGCAGCAGTGCCGATGGAAAATGATGGGGCTGCCTCGTGGAAGCAAAGCCAGGAAGGCTGCAGGGATGGGCTTCGCCCCACTGCCACGTCGTGACCCAGCTCCAAATCTTACAGTCCCGAAGGCGAAGACAACAGCCCTCAAGCCTGGTCCTCAACACAGACTGTACATACGAAAGGACCGCTGCGCTGAGCAGCAACACTCGGGCTGATCCAGTGATACTGTGAGCAGGTGGAACACTGCCTGCATTGCTACCCAATAAAGCCAAGCGTCTCAGGCCTAATTTCTATCCTAAATGCCTTAATTCCTCCACCAAACTGCAACATTACCTATGCCTTCCAGTCAGCGTTTCTTTCCATTTTCATCCCGCTGAAGTCAGGTGAAATTTTTAACACCTGAGCCAGGGCAGAATTTCACCACTGGTGGTGTCTGGCTCGCAACCCGCTCGGTTACGTTTTCTGTATCACAGAGTTCCCCACGTCTACTCGTGCTCCAGAGCCGTCCTGCTGGTCCTGCTGTGCAACACACCCAGCACGGTCCCTCCTGGGGGATGCAGCACAGCTCCGTGTCCACACGGCAGCTCACACAGCACTGCCATCACCTGCTGCTGCCCGGGCACAGAACCACCGCCCCCAGCCTCAACCTCTGCTTTGCAGCCCGCAGTAATGGCTCCTTGGGTTCCTTATCAGATAATACATTTTTTTTAAGTTTCAGTAGCCTTGGGAGATGCACTTAATTTATAAGGTCTACAAGCCAGGCGGCTTAGGTTACATGTAGGTCACCATAAATAATACTCATCCCTCGGCCATCGCGGGCTGCGCCGCGCCGCCTAAGTTGAAATGACAAGCCTTTATTATTCCTAAGCACTCGATTCTGAAACATTTGCACAATCTGTTAAGTCCAGACAAATTTAAATGGTTGTGACATGCAGCCTGCTAGGGTCAGTGACAGGGATAATGCCTCTTTACGTGGGTAAAATTTTGTGGCATATAGGTCACTCTCTTAAGGGGAATCAACTGCGCGTCTCTTCTTTGCATTTCCACCACAATCCTTCATCCCGCAGCCTGGAGCTGAGAGTGAAATGCAAGAAAGGAGCCGAGCGCTCAAAGCAAAAATCTGCTTCCAGGACAATCCATTATATCTGACAAGTTAAATGTTCCATGGTAGACCATATGGCATCAGAGCAGGGCCGACGATGGAAGAGGGAAACTCAGCAAATGCATCACAATTAAGGAGTTTGACTATAGACTTTACTTTGATTTACTTTATTTTTTATTAAATTTCAGATACTGTAGACCTTCAATTTCCACAGACCCTCGCGGAGCCCCTGCATGGTCTACCAAAATAGCTGCACGTGAACAGGTGGCTCGCCAAAATTCTCCGCTCCAAAACCTTACGCCCTAAGTTATTTCCAGTAGTGCTCCGGAGCAAGCCATCGCTGTGCCTGGCCAATCTGCTCAGCGCAGGGCATTCCTGCTCTTAACGAGCGTTGATATTATTAATGGCTTGTTAAAGACCAGAAGAAAAGCAAACGGGACAAAAAGGAAAACCCGTGGCTCCAAAGCCGCGGTGATGAGCGCGCAGTAGAGGTCTCGCTCCACGTAGCTCTGGCCCTCCACGCCGAGCATCAGCAGCCAGGAGCCATCTTATGGAAAACCACCACATCTCTGCTTCTCACCAGACTGGCCCGCGCTTCTCGGGGGAATTCCTGCCCAGGTAAGATGACAGCACTCATCACCTAAGAGGCACTTCGGATCTTCAGAACCTGCGGCTCTACAACCCGTGGAGCGCAATGTGGAAGCACAGGCGTGCCCGGGCCTTTGCACGGCCCAGCGTGACGCCCACGCGTGCTCCACAAAGATGCAGCTCGACTCAACGCCGAGAGCTGCCAGGTATGAGCCCACTGCTGTCGTGGCCCTTTTTTATCCTGTTTTGATTCGCAAACCGTGCTCTCAAATCAAGCAAAGCTGTGAGTAACGAGGAATCGGCCCTTCCTGTAAGGCACGCGCCGTCCATAGCTACTCCCTTTGGAAGGGCCCGGCTCTTGCGCTCTTGTGAAGGAGCCCATGCGACCAACCGGAGCAGCAGCGGATTGGGAACCACATATCCCCATGAATCCCTTCTTCGCCACACCTAAGGAGACCGACCTTGACTACAATGAATAACCAGCAGACGACTCAGAACAAAAACAGAGCAAATCTGTGGTGTGTGATGAAGCTCCTAAACAATCTGGAAACACAATACGGGAAACAGTAACTAATATCCACAGAATTCCTTACAAAGAATGTCTTCCAAAAAAGACCACAGCAAAACTTCTGCTGATTTGTCACTGCTCTGCTCCAGTATCACACAGGCCTGCTACCGTTCAGAAATAAAACACGCAGAAATAACTGCACGACCATTTTCCAGCAATGCCCTGGGGTCACGATTCAAAAATAAAGTAGGTAACCTAAGTTATGTCCTTATTTAGGCATTTAAAGAGAGCCCTGGAACCAGGGGAACTGTAAACCCACGCCGGTGTCACTGGCTGACGGCAGTGGAAGCTGCTGGTGCACAAGGAACCAAAACGAGCCACGCGTTCGCGCACTGGAGTTGGCAACCTAATTTTAAGCACTTACTTCTGGAATCACGGGATGTTAAATTTTGACCTTGCGAACACTGAGCCAGCTTTGCTACCAGGAAGGGCCCGTCCTGCCCAGCGCTGGGACTGGCAGGCGCTGCCCAGCGATGCCCAGAGGGATTGCACAGTGACACGGAAAGCGCTCTCACTGGAACCGAGGGGAAGGACGCGCTGCATGGCAAGCCGTGCCTTCTGAGCCCAAAGCTGCACTCACGGGCTGTTCAGTTCTGCAGCAGGCTTGTAATAGAACTTTTGTTTTCCTCGTATTAAGGCATTTTTAACAACTGCAGTTTCCCAAATGGCCTTCATTCCATTGCCTCCTGAGGCGTGCGCCCAGGTTCAGTGGCCGGCACCAACGGAGCCACTGCACCAGCAGTGCCCTCCCTACCTGGCCTGTGCTTGGGTGGAACCCAAAAGTGACAATCGGGTCCCGAACACTCAGACGGCACCACAGTGGCTGCCCCAAACACACTGAGCAACAGCCAGGCTCTGGCCTGGAAAGCCTGGGGGTCACTGAGGAGCCAGGAGGCTCCACTGAGAGCATCCCTGCAGGAACGCAACATCCTCGTCAGCTCAGCAGTGCGATCACCATCTCCAAAGGCCACACACTGAGCAGTTCAGCAATTCCTGCTTGCAAAACTCAAGTTCAAACTCACTCCCGTTCTAAGACCTCTAGAAACTGAAACTAAGAAATCCTTAATAAGAATTCCAGGGGTCAGCTCTATGGAAAAGCCCTGAATGGATTTTTAAAACGCCAGTTCCAGTGGGAAGAAGAACCTATTCTTCCAACAATACACTGGGATTTTTTTACTCCTTATGAGAAGATGTTTTTAGATGACTTTACACATACTATTGCTCCATCTGCGCTTTTGTGAACCCACTACTGTTTCTGCATCCCTAAACAAACAGGAAAACAGGAAAGTAAAGGTTTCCATACATTCTGAAGCATTTTGGGGTCAGTGGAGAAACTGCTGCTTTGAACTGGACGGCTCAGGACCGCCCTGGCCAGAAGGACACTGCGATGGGAGGCAGCAGCTCTGCATGGCGGGGGCGCAGCGGCCATCACGGCACGGAGCAGGGAGACGGAGAGCGCTCTGCACAGATCTTATATTTATTATTGATCTGGTGTTTAGTTCTGCAGGCGCCGGAACAAAGGCCCTTATGATTATAAATGCATGCTTCTGTGGCACGTGCTTTAATTTTAAAAAGGATACTCTTTTTTTTTTTTTTTTTTCCCCCAAAAGATCCTGCATATTAAAAGGACATCAACTCGCAGAAAGTCACACATTTTCCCCATGCAGTTACTGAGCTCCAGAAATATCACCCTGCACCCGCACCGAGAACATATGTGCATTTCTGAATCGCTGCTTGATGGGGGACCCATCAAATGGAGGAAGGCCCTCGAACGCACTCGCGGCGCTGGGGAATCGCCGGGCTGCCGCAGTCTGGAAGGCAAAAGGTTCAGAACGGAGGTGCTCCGTCACACCCCTCTATAGGCCGCTCACGGATGTACGGAACAAGTTTGTTCCACGCAATTACAACCAACGCGGCTCTGCCGGCTGCCCGCACACGAAGCAAAGCGACGGGCAGCACAGCTCAATTCGCGCCGGCAAACGAGGCCCACGGTTGTGCTTTGTGGATTCCACCACCAGGTCCAGACCAACGGCTAATTAAAACCTCCACGCGGCAAAGCAACACCTGATCCAAGGAGCTTTCACGTGGCGCTGAACTCCGACATTTTGTTTGCAGATCCGCAGTTCTGTCCTGGATTTACTCCCAAGCGCGCTGCGCTCTGAGCCGTTCGTGGAAACCAGAACAGAACCTTCAGCACAGCCCCACTTCCCTGTACCGTGGTCTTCAGGGGTGAGAAACAGAGAAAAAACACGTCTGAAAGAAGGGGAAGTTCAACACGAAAAAACCCACCGGAACAGTTCACCATTTCCTTATCAAAAGTGAAATATATCAATGTATCACATAGTATCTATCATATCGTATATCATGCAGTCGTGTAACTCAACGCAGGCGAGAGCAAAGTCAAGCACAAGCCCACCGTGCTGCTCACGCCCCAAACCCACCCAATTTCACGGGCACTTGAGGGCAGGCAGAGAGCAGCGGCGGTGGAGCGGTGCGGAGGCTCCCATGAGCCATCCCTCCTCCCTCTGCTCCACGGCCCTTTCTGCCATAAAAGTGCTTACATGCTCCAAAACTGAGCTCCTACCGGGGAGCTACGAGGACAGCTCAGTAATTGTCAATTATTCCTGAATCCTAACGAATTAAATATTCTTTCAAAAGATTTCCAGGAGGGTGCCGGCAGGCGGACGCTGAGAAACCGCGCCTCGTTTTCCTCCACAAAGGCACCCAACGGAGGAGTCTCAACCACTCCAACTTCCAGCCATCCCCAAAGCCCTTCCAGCCCCGCGCTGCCATTTCTGCCACCAGAACCGCTCCTGCCAGGAGCAGCGCTGATTCATCCTCCACGTTCCACTCTCTGCCTTAGCAACGGCAGCAGGGATCTCCGCTGCTGACCACGAGCCATCGGCCGCTTCGCCTTTCAGCCCCAGGTGAATCGTTCCTGGAACGGCAACTTTCTGACAGTGCAAGTCCCGATGCAGGGCAGGGCTTGGAGCGAGCCCTGCAACAGCCACAGTGCTGCAGAGGAGTCCCAGCACGCCTGCTGGAGGAACCTGAGCTTCCACCACATCAGAGCTTCTCTTTGCATCGGAAGAAGGCGGCCGTTCTTCCCAGGGAGCTGCACCGCTTCCCAGAGAAGAGCAGCAGTGCCGTACAGCTGTCTGGAATTAATGCTCGGGCTCATGAGGAAATTCCTGTAAAAACAAGGCGATATCCAGCCAAACCTGAACAAATTTTTATCTTTTTTTTTTTGTTTTTAAATCCCAAATTCAAACTCCGATCTTTCTGACTCTGTATCACGGCTTGCAAAAGCCGGGGATGATTTCTCCTCCTCCCCTGCAGAAGCAGTCCGGAGCCGGGATGCTTTGCTGCAACCTGCAAGGGCGGTGCAGGAATGGGCTCCTCCGGATGAAAAACTGCAACGGGGAAAAAACTACTCTTTTTTTTTTTCCCTCCTTTTTTCCTTTTCTCCCGAACACAGCCAAGCTGTTCATTTCTCCTCATTCGTTCAGTCCCCCTTTTCCCCTCGGAAGCAGCGGCTCACTTCGGCCGCACCGCTCCCAGGCCGGATCTGCAGAGCACGAAGCCTCTGGAACTGAACAGAAAGTTGCCGGAGCGCTCAGCTTTCCCGCAGCCGCGCTCAATGCCTGACCCCAGGTGCCCCGTGATTCCCTATGATCCAATAAACACGTATAAAACGTATCGCGGGCCGGGATACAAAGGCCGCTCCCCCTTCATTCAAAGAACAAAACCTTCTCCCTCCGTCCATTCAAGACCCCATTGCTCTCCATTCACCCCAAATTAAAAAAAAATAATAACCTTTTATCCGGCTCTCCCCAAGGAAAAACATACAAATAAACCTTACAGAATCCTCCTTCGTTTTATGTATTTTTTTTTATTTTTGTAAGGCAGAAATGTATTTAAGTCAGATGCCAACCCCAGGGTCCCCGCAGACTCCTGAATACAAACACTCTCACCCCGCTGCAGCCAGCAGCTCCTTCCCACAGGGATCTCCAGCTCCTCACCGGTGCAAAAATTACTGCCTCAGGTGGGAGAAGACCTCCGTCTGTCCGCACTGACCAAGGTCCCCCGGCTGCCTGTTTTAACAGTAACTGTGGACACACGATGCAGGCGCAGCGACCGCTCAGTGCCTGGGATCAGCGCAACAGAAATCTGCCTGCAAAGAGCTCTGCGAGCTGAGGATCAGCTCAACCGGCAGCAATCCGTCCTGCTGGCCAGAGCTGAGACCAGTGCCTGCGTCCCAGCCCTGAGCGCCCACCGGCGCCCTTGTTCACGCAGCCGCTGGCTCTTAAAGCAAATGTTGAACTTGCAGAATTAAAACGCCGCGTGCCTGAACAATTCAGCGCGGCTTTAACTTCTTCTACCCTTCTTCCCCATTTACACATTTTATTTAAAACCGGGCAAGGATTTCCTACGCTGCTGTCTCGACGCTACCAAGAAAGTTTCCGAAGGCGCCGGTTTTGAGCTGAGCCCAAAAACGCAGACTGAGTTTGGGGGTAAAAAAAAAAAAAAATAAAGAGAACCAATCGCAGCAGGAAGCTCTGCACATGAAACAAAAAGCAGCACCATCTTGAGCGGGCTCTCGGCGATGGCTGCGCCGCACAGAAAGGAAATAAAAAGCTCTCCAAAACGCAGGAATGAACCTATCTATTCAGATTGCTTACAGGTGACATTACACCATCTGCTTGGGCAGTCTGCCTGCACAAAGGGAAAGGATAGGAACAGGGAAGCCTGGCGCGTTTTAAAGAAATAGTTATGCAAAGAACACGAACGGCTTTACACAGAGGCGCGCATTCGGCCTCACCGCGCTACAAAAAGTTCTCAAAAATCAGAGGGGCTGCGCGAGGCTGGGGGCAAGGAGGGCACAGCGCTGAGCCGGGAGGGCCCCGAGCAGCCCAGCTGCA
>JACDJE010000566.1:234075-274075 GCA_016647715.1 Pavo muticus | reverse complement strand
TTCTAAACACAGAGAGAAAAATGCCAAGTATCCAAAGCCACGGCTACCTGCCCACGGCTCTGCTGTCTGTGGCATCCAACCCCAGCAGTAAGGGCTCACCCTGCGCCCCATCCACAGCCGCCACCACCCAGAGCCTCCACGGGCAAACCCAAAGCTTCAGCCCCCGAAACAAAACGGTCCCTTTTTCACCGTTGGATGGATTTTGCCAGACCTCTGTAGCACGCCTGAACTGCAGCAGCCTGAACTGTGCTGCATTAATAATATAAAAAAAAAATGGTGCAAGGGACACGAAGAAGAAATAAAGGAGGCTGAGATAAAAATGTCCAGCTGAAAGCAAGCTGAAGCCCGTCTATTTAACCGCAGAGATACAGAAGATGTTCTTGTCGCGCTCACCTGATGGAAGGTCTTGGCCAGGCAAACACCCAATGAACTGCATTTAAGTCTGAAAATACTGCAGTCACAAGGCACAAAAGAGGGCTCGCTCAGAAATAAACAAACCAAACCTTTCAGCTTTATCTCAGCTCTCTGCTGTCACACAGAATGGTCAGGGTCTCTTTACATATGCTTTCGGATACACATTTTCATTTGTACAGGATTACTGCAGAGTGACCAAGCTCTTTTTTGGCAGGTTTTGACAGGGAGTAGGAATAAAGGTTCGAAGGGGAGATTCTGATGGAACATCCACCGGAGCCAAGGTATATCTCCTACCTGCTTTTCTGTCCAATACGTCTTTTCTCAGCTTTTATGCAAGTCTTGAAAAACACACGACGCATCTCTTAAGTAATGTTTCCAAAGTATCTACCTCGAGTCTTGGATCGCGTTCAATCCGCAGGGCACAACTCGTTTCCCAGCACCTTGTTGTCTTTCATCTCCTTATTAAGAGAATTTTTCCCCCATTCTTTTCATGAGGACCTTGCAAATGCTCACATATTATATTTCCCAGAAATTTTTATGCTCCCAGAAGTGCCCTCCCGTTTTGTGCTGTCTGCTTGTGCTCACAAAACTTCACTATAAGCTCCGTAATGCCAACACCCATCATACCTATTAAGACTTCCTACTGCCATAAAGAAAAGAGAGTCAACTCGCATTTTGCAAAGCCTTCCTTCCCTTCCAACCGACAGAATCCACACATTTGCACTAATAAATTTGTCTTTTCTGGCTCAGAAGAAATGGCAGTACAAAAAGCAGATGTGTACGCTGCATTCTTCCAAATTAAATTTCCAAAAGCTGAGCGTGCTCCAGCTCGGGATCAAAGGCACTAAAAAGCCACCTCCTTCTCCTTCCAGCCTAATTACAGAGATCCCATTCCTTCTGTTGCGCCGAGGACAACAGGTAAGCCTTCAGCACTGAGAAATGAGGACCGGGTGCTGTTCTGGAGGCCGACCCTCCTCCCCAGCCTCGTGTTGGAGGGCAGGCGAGGCTGCAGGCTGGGGAGCAGCAGAGCCTTCGCAGCCCCAGCACAGAGAGCAGCAAGGCAGGGCGCAGGGGTCTCGCAAGCTGAGGTGCTGTCAGAACGCTATGAAGATGCAGCAGCTGCCCGGGTGCTTCCGAAGAAAGAAGCGCACAAAAGCACAGAGGGGATACCCAAAAATAATCAATTTTCAAGAAAAATACGCACCTACTCTCCGGTATCACCCACAGAGCATGCGGAGCGCTGAACCAAGGCACGCACAACAGAAGGAACTTCAGGACTTGTGACCTGCCTGCCAACCAGCCTTACGGCCAACACGGAAACGCTTCCATCTCTCACTGCTGACAGCACCTGGCTCTTCTGCTGGCCATTACGGCGTCCCTGCCACACCTGCTCTGGATTTCTGCACGAAGGCCTCATCACATCCGGCCTTCGCTCGGCTCAGCACCCATGTCCTCCCTGCCACCAGACCAGGTACCACGTGCCACCCCGCACTCTTCCAAAGGGATCCTCTGCAACCCAACCTGCCCTGCAGCAGCCATCCCGGCTTCCCCCCCTTTCCAAACGGGGCAATTCCCACAGCCGATGTCCATCTCAGCTCATCCCTGCGCGGCCTCCTATACCCCTGTGTTCTTTTTACGCTGCATGTAAATCTGGCTGTCTTGATCGATGCATCAGCACTGAAGACAATCCCCAGCAACACAATAAGCCCTATCCACCCATCCTACCGTGGGGCAACTGCGTGAGACAGACAAGGATCTGTCATAGAACTCAATGTGGCCCTGGCTTACCTGCACACCCACAGCTGCAGGCAGTGCCCAGCACACGCTGCGTGCGCTGGATGGAGCTCCCATTAACACAGAATCACCGTCCCGCACCGGCCACCAGAGTCAGGGATTCTTAGAATCACAGAATCACCAAGGCTGGAAAAGACCTCCAAGACCACCACGTCCAACCCCAGCCCACCCCACCATGCCCGCTGCCCACGTCCCTCAGTGCCACGTCTCCATGGCTCTGGAACGCCTCCAGGGTCAGTGACCCCACCACCTCCCTGGGCAGCTGTGCCAGGGCATCACCACTCCTCAGGAGATGAAACGTTTCCTAACACGCAAACTGAATCTCCCCTGGCACAACTTGAGGCCACCGCCTCTCGTCCTGCAGCTGTTACTGCGGAAAAGACGCTGATCCCCACCTCGCTATAACCTCTTTTCAAGGAATTGTTTTCAGGATTTTATTCTGGTTTTGCCCTTGGTTTTCTGGGTGACCCTGAGGTCTCACAACTTCCTACCAACGGGTGAGCAAAATCCACCTGCATGTGGACGGCCGCCAACCCTGACCGCCGTACCAGCTCCTCCTGTCCTCTCCACGGTCACACTCCTCATCTCCTCCCATCCCCTCGTCCATCTCCACAATAGAAGTCCAGATGATGCTGAAGGTGAAGAGGTGGGCAAACTTCCACCTTGCTCAAGCACTGCAGGTACTGCCAGGGGAAACGGATTCACCCAGAACCCATGCGGCAAGCAGCTCACCCAGCAACACAGCAAGGGGACCCCGGGAAAGCCCCGTGGGGACTGCACGTTCCACCTATCCCATGCATGGGGTGAGAGGACATGAGAAAGTCACCTCTCCCCCAGCAGAGTGTTAGCGAGGCTCCGTTCATCACGGCAGGCGCAATACTTGTCGATCCTCGGGATTTTAATCTCGCTGGTATGCGAGCACATCAAAGCAACAGGATGCGCTGTGCAGGCCAGAGCTGTGCTCGCAGTCAGCACATGCACCCAGGGACACCGGGAGGAGAGCTGGAGGTGGGGGGACTGATGAAAGAGAGGCAAAGAGGGAAGTCTGCTAATGAGAAAAAGAATGTGAGAGCACAAGCGGAGCAGAGAGACTGGATGTTTCATTCAACCCCTCTAAATTCAGAGGGAGGAACAAAGAAGCAGGAAAGACTGCGAGGGCTGTAGGTGGAGAAGAAGGAATGGGCTCCATATTGCTCTGCCCTCTTTTTCCTTCTCTTCTTCTGATGCCTTCTCTCCTTAGTTTTCTGCTCTCCTGACTCCTTTGTCCTTCATTATCCTCTTTCCTGTTATTTTGCTTAAAACTGGCAAAAATTACCAACTGCACAGGCGCTAAAACTGGCCCCAATTCCAAATATAAGCCCAAATCTAGGCCAGGGGTATATTTGGCAAATACAAATCCTTGCCAGATTTACACAGCTCTAATAATAAGGTGACAAGAACCGTGCACAGGATTACGGATGCGGCCTCGCTCATCCCTTACAAAGTGCCAAAACAGTTTCCTTTGACTTTTATTCAACCTTTGCTCGCGAATCTCAGACCATTAGCCTCAAAAAAATAAAACCCAACAAAACCCAAACTCCTGCTTTGCATTTGGGTGAAGGTTTACACGCGCTGCTTTCCATCACCCCTCAGACCTGTCTGCCTCCATTAAACACCAGCACACGCCTATGGAGAGCAGCACAGCAGCCTTATAACTGTGGAGTCATTAAGGTTGGAAAAGACCTCCAAGACCACCGAGTCCCACCCAGACCACCCCCACCATCCCCGCTGACCACGTCCCCTAGCGCCCCACCTCCATGGTTCTTGGAAACCGTGTTCCTTACTCCTCGGTTTAGGCAGGATCCTAAATCCTCACCTCGCTCCCCTCACCCAAACGGGCCCAGGACAAACCCAGCTCCCCAGCTGTGCCCAGCAGCCACCAAAGCCCAGCCTGGTTTCCCACTTGGCACAGCCTCTCTTCCGCGTCACTGTCAGAGCAGAGCAGGTTCACACTGCCCTCTTCCCCCCTTATCCCGCGCGGCTGGCCAGGCGCAGGGGACATCTCCGTTCCCAACACCTGCACAGCTTTACACCTCCCCACCACCAGCTTTCCCCAGGCACCCACCAACACATCCTTCCTCCCCTCCCCTTTTACTTGTACTCCCACCCTGCATTTAAGCAATCATTTTGCTCTGCATTTTGTCATCTTGAAAGCACTGAAAGCGAACGGCAGCGACAGCGTCGCGCCGACCTCTGATTCCACGGAGCCGCACTCAGACGCTCCTCTGCCCGGGTCCATCTGCAGAGCTGTGGCCAAAGCTGTGTTTTATGCCGCCTTTCTTTAAAGCGCAGCTCGCTCCCCTCCGTTTTGTATCATCAGCAAATCTCATTACATGATGGAAGAAATATGTGGGCTCTTATGAGAGAACAAGTCTAGCTTCAAAGCCAAGTCCATTCCCAACATGTTACAGGTGTGCACCACATGAGCAGGCACAGAGACTGCAACTGTTCAGGGCGTGATGACAGCTCCATATAACGTGATCAAAAACATTTCGCATGTTAGAAAAAAAGTCGAAAGTTAGACAGAGAATTGCCCCGCCGTACAAAGGGGTGAAATCTCGTCAAACGAAGCACACTGGGAAGGGCTGCCTGGTGACTCGGTGGAGGCACAGCCCGGTTCAAGCACACCCTGCTGCCCGCTGAGCCTGCTGGGCTCCCCTGGAGCAGGGGCTGCAGGGACCCCCCGGGCTGACCCCAGTTCGGGCAGTGAACTTCTGGTCCATCTTCAGAACACAGAGAGAAGCAAAAAGACACAATGGCCGGAGCCCCACTGCTCACTCACTGCTCCATTGTGAACCCAACAACAAAACAGCACAGTTTTAAAATGGCAGGGATTTGGGCTACGCTATAGATATGGAAAATGTTGATTCGGGGCACGGAAAGCTGATTTTTGTGTATACAGCAGAAGGCCAAAGTACCTCTACAGTGGAAGTCACTCTCAGGTGAACGCCCACCAGTCTAACACCAACACAACCTGGCCTAACTGAAAGAAGAAGCTGTGAGCCTTACTCCTTCCCACAACCACCACTGCTCCGACAGTTTTGGTTCTCTGCAGCTTACAGAAGTGGCAAACTGAGACCACACTGAGCGGATTTAGGATTCTGCCTCAACTGAGGAGTAAGGAACACGGTTTCCAAGAACCATGGAGATGCGGCACTGGGGGACGTGGTCAGCGGGGATGGTGGGGGTGGGTCTGGGCGGGACTCGGTGGTCCTGGAGGTCTTTTCCAACCTTAATGACTCCACAGTTACAAGGCTGCTGCTTGCAGCAATAGGAATCAAAATGCTTGTGAGCGGACGGCTGCAGGTGATAGGCTCCGTCTCTGGAAGCACAGGAGATTTCCCATCCACACAACAGGGATTATGAGACAACCTACCATCTACTCAAAGATTCCTCCGCAATCCTTTGCATCCCAAGAGGTGCCACTGCGGTGGCTGGTGGCAGAACTGAGCATATGCCACGGTGACAAACAGGCATACCTAGCAGCATCCAAGCTACTGCACATCCACGGGATGTTTTTACAGAGATCAGCCTTAAAAGAGAGCTCTGCGCAAATCCAGGTCAACTTCCAGGAGGTTCCTCAGCCCACCAACCACACTCCTATTCCTCAGCCCTCAGCACCTCCAAGATGCCACCAGAGAGGCCGTGCGGAGGCAGCAGCAGGTGCATCTCCTTGGGATGAGCAGCAGAGCCACAGGGATGCAGGTCAAGGCAGGAAGGGGAGAGGAAGGCAGAACTGCCCCTGCTGAAACCTTTGCCCTGCAGCTGCAGGGATGAGAAACGGGCAGAGAAAATCTGCCGGCAGCTGCGTTTGGGAAGAGGGTGAGATCCCCTCTCGGGACAGAAGAAAGGGTTTGGTCTTCTGCAAAGGCTTTCCAAAGGACTGGAAGGAAACTGCTGCCTGGCGGGGCCTGAAACTGTTTGATCTGGATTCTATTTCTGAAGCACTGCAAGGTTTTAAAAATAAGTGTTTTGCTGAGTCAGCTTGGTATCCCAGTGTTACAGATCGCCTCCACCAGATGGACAATCCAAGCTCAGCTCCAGCCTGCTTCTTCTTCCACAGCCCACCAAATATTGTTAAATTTTAATTGCTGCTCTTCCAACGTTGAAGACCACAAGTCCCAAGCTCGGCCTTGCAACGATTTAGCTCTGTGTTAAATACCCTACCCGCTGCCTCCCACGGGGTTTGCAGTTTGCCTGCTGAATGGAGATCAAGCATCCTACTTTTCCTCCAACTTCAACGACAGCTACTGCCAGCCAATCCTATAGGCTTCACTCCCGTGGATACACCAGAGCCCAAACAACACAATAACCTAATTAATCTGGATCAGGAAGGGGCACGAGAAAGTCTGACAGCAAAACCGGGCAACCAAAAACGCCTCTGAAGAAGCCAACATCAGACTCAGAGCAGGGCCGGCAGGACGACGCACCACCACGCCGCTGTCTGTCATTCATAACCATGAAGCTCAGCCAGGTTCACACCCTGCAGACCAGGCCAGAGGAGCAGCAGCCTTCTAAACCATCAGGAGAGTCAGAAGGAGCGTCAAAACAGAGAAATGAGGGCTTTGCAGAGCCAGGCTCAGACCGGCTGAGCGTCAGCTCTGAAGCGAGGACGAACGCAGTGCCAAAGCAGTCGACAGCACGGGACAAACCCAGAGCCCCTCTCGGGGTTACCGATGCGGGCGGCAGAGGACAGCAAGGAACAGAAGGCTGAGCTGGTCTGGGTGGGATTTTTTTCCACAAACAAATACTCCTTTCTCTTTTCTTATTTAAGGATTCCACGAAGGCTCCTCTGTAGAGTTTAATCCAACTACTGATGTTCTCACCCACCGTGTGATCACCCATTCCGGAATAATCCCTATTTCCTTCAATATTTCTTGAATCTCTCCTGGGAAATCTATATCTGATTCTGGCATCTGTTCCCCATCCTCTTTTGTGAACACTGAGGCGAAAAATCCATTTATTTTTTAGCAGTGTCTACATCATCTGTCAATAAATTACCCTTTCCATCTCTAAGAGGTCCTAAAATCTGCTTTACTGACCTCTTCTTCTTTATGCGCCGCAATAATCTTTCATGATTATTTATCTTAACCTCACCAAGTCCTCCTTCCTTCTTCCCATCTTTGCTTTCCTATTATTATTTCTGAACATTCACCCTCATTCCACGCATTCTCCCGACGGCACTTGATGTTTTCCATCTTACATTCTTCCTTCCTTTCCTGCAGTTACCTTTCACCGCGGCTGTTCATCTACGCTAGGCTGCCGGCTTCCTTCTCATCACAGTATTTATTCATAGCACAACCGTGCAGAATATTCTTGCTACCCTTATTTCTCAGTTGGTACCAGCTCCCCTTCATGTTGTGTATTTACACAGCACCATCTTCCCCTGCGAAAAGAGGTTCTAATATGCAAAGCTAAATGTGAGCTATTGCTAGGAACGTAATGGTTGCTCGGTTTGCACGCCTGCCTTGTTGTGCCTTGTGTTATCAGTAGGTAATTCAGTGCTTTAAAAGCTGCAGCAGCGCTCAGTCACCAACAGTTACCCTGAACTTTCACTGATTTTCTCCTTTTTTGCCTCTCCTCTTTCTTTTTTTTCCTTTTTTTTTTTGCTTTGTTTCACTAATTGAAGGGAGGAATGATTAAGATTGCTGCCACTGGGCCACCCCCAAATAAAACAAGCTCCCTCTCCACATCTTCATTTCTCTTCCGGGTGCTGCTCCCCATACATGGGGGACCCATCGTCTCAGCCAACCGCAAATCCAGGTCAAAGCTGGCTTTGGAATGGATTCCCTGGCTATGAGATCGACACAAATGGTGAGATTAAAGAAAACCATACACTCCTGCAGGGCGTATCTGGAGTTTGGTGGCTGCGTGCACCACTACTGGGCACTTTCAACTCTAGTGATGTATAACAAATGAAAATACAAGCAGCAGGAAGTATATGAACGTTTGCTATAATTAATAAGTATTCAAACAACAATTCAAAAAATGGTTGTAAATCCTTTCCGACCTAACCACATCGTCTTCTCACCCCAGAATTAACCAAAGCCGCTCTTCCCAACGGACTCACGCTGAGTACGGACACAAAAAGTGACACTTCCCAGTGTTGGGCGGTTCATTTCTTCTTTAGCATCCTGGCTGGCCGTTTGCTCCCCAGAACATCTTTGTCACTTTTAATTCCGTGCTCCTCTTGGAGCTATTGGATACGCTTAGGGCTGCAACCGCATACCAAAGGTCTGCAAAATGAAGAAACACATCGGAGCGCTCTGATTTTAGTTAAAAAGAAATATAATCTAATTAAAGGACCGATGGTTCCTGTTAAATGCGTGCTCCATATCTTTTTATTTCACGTGGTACGAGGATCAAAGCACGGACCTGGTACCCCATCAGCCTCGTACAGTGTGAGAACTGGTGCTGTCCCTAATTCAGACCATATGGCAAGACGGATCTATCGGCACGGCGCTGCGGAGGGCTGCCGTCCTCTCCTGTCAGACCTTTTTTATCATGTTCACTGCAGCTCTTTTATATTTGATTTTGTATTTTCTGTGCATCTGACCAAACGTGCGGCTCTGAGCTGCAGAGCGGGGCGGGCATCGCAGCAGAGCAGCCCTGGGAAAGAGGATTAAAAATGCGACGACGGGAGCAACGATGACTTCTTGTTGCACGGCCACGCCGTCTCCCTGCAGAAGCCCACGAGATAACGCCGTCTCCCAGACGTGCCCGAGGTTGCAGAGCGAGATCTGCCCCGGCCATACGTGTGATGGTTGAGTTGGCCAACAACGTGCTGCCAAAGCTTTGCCTCCGAGTCCCCCGACGGCCCTAAGCGAAGGCTCGGCCACCGCTGGGCGCACGCAGCCGCGGCTTCACCTGTTCCTGTGTCGCAGGAGAACACGCCAAGGCCTACCGAAAGAAGTCAACCCAATTTAGCCAAAGCTTCATTTGCTTCAGCATCTCCGTGCGCTGGGAAGCTCAGACTGAAGGTAAGCACAGGCTCAAAACGATTATTAATTATCCAGCTAGCTCATCATTGTTTTACACATTCTGTGCCTTAACTAGGGAGCAGAACAAAACCATTGTTTTTGCCTGTTTAACCGACCATGACTGGAGCAGCTATGTAAATGACCCAGTAATCCAACAAATTTGTTTTGTTTCACAGATTTTCCCACATGTATGCTCTCCAGCTGCAATGAAAACCCACCCCGCATCCAGGCCAGCGTGCCCTGCAGGAGCCTCCACCTCCACGGCCACCGACAGCCCTGCACACAGCAAGGAGACTCGCCCACAGCCCCAGCCCAGGCTTTTGTTCACGGTGCTTCTTTCGCCTCTAAATGTGCCTATCAGCGGTTGTCTCGGCGAGGTGAGATTCAGCAGAAATTGAATTTTTTCCTCTCTATGAATATTTTAAGGAAGTCACTTATACGTTTCTTTTAATGCTCAAACAGGTGTGAGCTCAAATTCCCTCTGCCACTAATATCAGCTCAGCTGGAGAAGAGCAGCAAATGCTTATTTGAAAGCCAAACGAAGTTCATCTCTAAAAAGGGCAGAAGCTCGTTAACCATTTGGGTGCCTTACAGACGTCAGCACACACTGCAGTCCTGCCATAACGTGCTTGCAAGGCAGAACAACACAGGAGCACACAAATGCAGTGCCTCCACACAACCTGCGTGCAGCACAGCCTGCACAACAGCTCCTGCTCTGCGTGCACCACAACAGAGGGCTCCGACCCAGCCCTACAGCAGCAGCAGGAACTGCACGGCCCCACACCGCAGCCTGGGGCTCGGTGGCCCCACTGCCATCCCATTCCCACTCCGAGGCCCGGCAGGCTCAGCCTGCATTTTGCAAACTCACAGCTCACTGCCATCTGTACCCCGAATACCCATCAAATGCAAAACCTTCACGCAGCGTTCCTCCACGCCACGCTATGCAGAACACAACTGACACACAAAACGGCTTCTTAAAAACGCCTCGACTTGTTTGAGAACAAAATACAGCGGAATGTAAACTTCACTGAGAACTATGTAGTACAAAATAATATTTCAATTCTTTGCTCAGCGCGCAGACATTAATTGCCACGGTCTGCAGCTTCTATTTATACATCCGCTGCTCCCTCCCCAGATAAATGGAAATGTCCTTGTCCTTTCTCCTCTCTGGGGCTGCACCAGAGGTCCAGGCCTTAACTCTTGGCTGGAATGGCGCAGCATTCCTATCCTTGTCTACAAGCTGCCTTTTAGCACGGACTTTTTCTGATACCCTTTGCTCACTTGCAGGTGAGCCCTGAGAGCAGCAGCAGGCACAGGGCAGCGGGATGAAAGACCCGTAGTGCCTTCCACAAAGCCTCCGTCAGGTCCCCTTCCAGGCCCCTGCGGGCAGGGTGATTTTCACTGTGGTTATCATAGGAAAGGGAACTGCTGCATCTGAGCTCCGCGGCTCTCAGCGCTGGCACCCTGCACAGCCACACTCACAACTGTTGCTCGCCGTTATCCAGAAGCACTTCTGCTTTGTTGTGCAGAAACCGCTAAAAGCGATCCAGAAAAAGAGGCCGGGAGAAATCCTGTACAGCTGCGGCCGTGTAAGAGGGGAGGGAACTGCCAGCCCTCACCTACAAGCAAATTTAGACACATGGCTGCTGAAAAACGGCACGCGTCACGCCTGAAATGAGTTGCTTCTTCACAACACAGCCCTTGAGATGCGTTTACAGTAATGCCCTGCTTGGAGAACACCTGACAGGGTGCACTGATCCCACGGCTTAGCACTGGTTTTGAAGGCTGGAGACTGAGAAATGTTGGTGGGTGAAACAACAAAAAACCGGGTCAAAAAAATCCAGCGGACAGCTTTTGTTGGACGCGTGTCTATTTGAAAACCACCTCTCAGACATTCCAGCCACCTCTGTCAGCCTCCTGCTCCCACACGGGGATGGGAGGAACACAGCCAGGCTGGCAGGCACTGACACTCGTGCAGAACCCAGCGGGGCGGCTGGAAGGAGAGCTGAGTGCATCTCGGGGTGAATGCAACCGTACGACCAAAAAAACGAGGTGCCAGATTGTTGACACGGATGCAGACCTGCCAGCACACAACCAACCCGCCCATCAGCTCGGCCCTGGCAGCCAACACCAGCCCTTTGGACCTGGTTTCCACCTCCTCAGCAAGGGCACTGAAGGTGCTGGGCGGCCGTGCTGGGTGGTGGGACCGCTCTCCTCCAGGTCAGAGCTGCTACGGATAAATATAGCAGTGCTGCTCACATTCCCAGCATGTTTTCCATCCACAAACACCGGACCACGTCAAAGACCTCCTTGTAGTCCGGCCACTTCGGTTTCCTCTGGGGACTGGGCACCCACATACCCCAGCCGCGGGTCGCATCGCACCCACAGGTTCCTCCTGAACCCGCACAGCTCTTTAAACAAAAACTGGAGCCTCAGATTTCCGGTCCTTTGGTTTCTGAAGGCTTCTGCTGACCTTCACAGTTATTAGACTCAGACTTTCTGCTGCTGAAGTTCACCTCAGCTGGTGTCACCGCCAGACGGACGGCTGCAGACTTTTCTGGAGAACAGTTTTTTGTGATTCCTGAAAATTCACCTCGGACTGCTGTTCAGAAAAACGTCCTGTGCTTCTTTCCGTATGTCATGCAGAATTCATTTCTGGCCAGTCTAATAGTCACGTCTCAACTCCCTCCCACTGCGGGCTGTCAGCCCGCTCCTACCAACACCCAACTCGTAGCATCGACGCACTGCACAGCACCGAGAAGGCTGCGGGAAACGATAACGCTACGGACAGACCAACACAAACAAGTGGCTGCTGAGCCTGCGTGCCCACGCTACGATGGCCAACGGGAAGCAGCACAATAGAGAGATGATCAAAACCTTCTGCGCCGCACTGAAAACTGCTGGGACCGTCTCCGACATTTCCCTCCCGGTCCTTCTCGTACCTCCACTCCTCCAGCTGCAAACGGGGACCCGAAGCCACCTGACATAACAGAAGTGGTGTGAAAAAGAATTAATGCTCCCGACGTGCCAGGCGCTAACTGAGAGAACCAAAACTCTGCCAGGATGAAATGTAATCTCATTTTAGGAAATGTTGAAATCATTTCTGCAGAAGGTTAAAAAAACAATAATCGGGCTGAGTCAGATACGCAGCATGGAAAATTTCATCCCCAATGTTTATAGTTTAGCAATTGAAAGCAAGGCCTCATAATGCCGTGTTGGGTAAACTTAACTAATCTGCAAAAATTCCAGTTCTACTTATAACAACAGCAACGGAATCAAAGCTGCGCGGATTAAAAGCAAACGCCGCAGCAATATTCATACGGAGACGAGTGCTATCACAGCATTAAAAACAATATTAAAATTTGGCATGTACACGGAGCATCCGAGGAACTCAGGATGTTTTCCAGACAGTAATTTATCAAATCTCACAATATCCTCACAAAAACACGGCACGCATTCTTCAGACAGACAAATAGGAAGGCTCCTTCCAGCACCACCCACCAGCAGCGCAGCCGCGCCGCCGCATCGCCGGCTCCCGGCCTCCAGCACAGCCCCAAGCCGACTGGAAGCAGGCAACGAGGAGGGAAGAAAGCCCAAGTCACTGCATCCATTCCTCACTTCATGCTTAGCAATAGAAACAGACTTGTCTTTGCACTCTAGATCACTGGCCAGCTCCTGCTGCAACCAAACCATGCCCATTCCTATAGAATCCAAGAATCATAAACGCTGGAAGAGACCTCTGAGACCCTCAGGTCCAGCTGCCAATCCATCCCCACCGTGCCCGCTGAGCCACGTCTCCCACGGCTCAAAGCAGCACCTGAACAGCCACCTCCAGCACTGCAGGCAGCGAGCAGGGCAGGACTTTCAGCCTCACACCACACCGCCCGAGCACCACAAGTACTGCAGGTGGGAGGGAGAAGCACACCAGCTGCAGATTCCATGCTGCAGAATAAGAAAGCATTTATATTTTAGTTTTAATCTCTCCTATTCCTACTTGTACTACACTCAACACGCTTGACTGTGTCAGGGCAAGCTCTCTCCCAGGCTGAGTGCTCCCCATCCCCAGACTGCGGCAGCCAGGAGTGCCCCACAGCACATCCCTGCGTGCACAGCCAAGCTCAGCGAGCCAGCAGCTGCCACGGCGCAGACACCAGCCCAGCCTCCAGCCTCCAGCCCGGGGGGATTCGGGTCACTCTGCGTGCCAGCAGCTCTCCCACAGCACCCGAAGCCTCCATCTGACCCCTGCAGCAAAGTGCTCACTAAGCTACAGGCAGCTAGGAACAAGTTACTGAGCACTGGTACATAACCTCACGTGCCAGCAAGATGTCCAGTGCAACAGGACAGAAAATGCTCAGCAAAGGAGTATGTGGAAATGGGGAGGTGAGGAGAATCAGTGCTGTGCCCGGCACTGCCATTGGCCCACACATCATTGCTCATTTCAGGCCAAGGAAGCACTCTAGGGTTACTCCCAGGAACACAGAAACACCCACAGAGCACCTGGGCTTCAGGAGCACACACGGTTAGTGGTGCTCAAACACACCACACTTCCAGGAGGAGCCCGAGGAGCTGCGCACCGTGCAAGCAGCGCGGTGACTTCTGCTGCCCTGCAGGAAAATCCATCTCAAAAATAAGCACCTGGAAAGTAAAACACAGCGTAAGCCCTCAGCTGGGCACAGCCTGCCCACAGGACATGGCCCCTCCACCAGCCGTCCTGCACAGCCCCAGCTGCAGCCCAGCAGTGCATGGAGCTGTGAGGCTTTCTGCTGCAGGACAGCACGTGTTCAGCCCCAGACGTGAGCAGGGGTCAGCACAGAGAGAAGCCGAGGGGAAGTGCCCACAGGACAGTGCCGGGGCCAGCTGCACACCTCTAACAGCAGCACGTGAAATCCAATCAGCTGCCGTTTTTGGTGCTTTCTGTAAAACTTAACATTAGCCCCACAACTATCAAGCCTGTTTCTGATTCAGCATTAGCAGTAATAAACGCTTACTTGCAAAGACAAGCCAGATGTGTTTAATCAATGCATCGATCGTGCTATTTAAAAGCAGTAAAGCCAAGCCCTCCCTCGGCTGCTGCTCCCCTCTCAGGAGGAGCTCCGTGGAAGGCAGCAGCACACAACAGCGTCAGACCGAGTCAGGACAGGCGATAAGCAGAGGCTCTTCATCAGCTGCCAAGAGAAAGAGCACGAAGTGAAGCTCGGAGCCTACTTCTGCAGGCACCAGTGGTGCTGGGGACCTCGAGACAGCTCAGGGACAGGAATGGAGCAGTAACACAACACATCTGGAGCAATGGGAGCTGGGAGCTGGGGGTCAGGATGCCTTCATTAAGCTGCAGCGTGCACCTTCGTGGCAGCAATATTCAGAATCCTCCCCAAGTCAACAATGCAGGTGCGATCAGCGTGAATTTATAGACGTTAAGGCAGCACTTCACGAGCATCAGCCATCCTACCAGCAGCACTCGTGACCCGTTCTCTAGTCCCCAAGGGTAGAAATGGAGCTGAGCTTCACCACAGCATTTCCATGGGAGGGAAACATCGACTCAGCCCTGCGTCCCCAGCTGCTCCGGTACCAACGCCCTGCATCCAAGAACACGGCAGCACCACGGCACCCACGGGCACAGCCCCGCCAGCTCTGCTGCCCGCCCGGACAGGTGAGGAGGAGCGCACCCAACCACTGGAGAAGCGGGCTGAGCTGCGGCTGCGGGTTGCAGGAGGCAGCCAGCAGCCCCAGCAGCACACAGGCTCCTTTTCAGGCACACAGGCTTGCACATATAACAACTGGTGTGAGCAGAGCATCACCAGCCATACTGCCAGCCCCAAAAATTGTATCAACAGCCAAAAATAAGGGTGCCTCAGGAACACACGCTGGTAGGTCACCAACACACTCCTGGCTCACACCAAGGGCTGCAGAAGACACCTCCAGCACAGAGCCCAGCTCCAGGTGAGCACAGGCCATGCAAACCGCCCTGCTGGAGACATCTGGGACATCCCAGCAACAGTGAGGATCCAGAATTTCTAACTGGAATCCCCAGTGGCTTCATTCCCTCCGACTCTAAATGCGCTTCTAGAAAACAACTGTTTCTTCCATCAGGCGAAACCAGTATTTTCACTGAGATGGCAAAAACAATCAGACAGGAATGAGGTTTTTCTGTAACCCAAGGGCAGGCAGAAGCGAGAGAGACTTTTAAATTCTTCAGATCCAAATTAAAGGTTAAACTTGAAAGCACCCCACAGCCCAGTGGGCTGCACAGAAGTGTGTGGCTGTTTGTGAAGTGCCTTTGTGCACTACCTAAGCCCCATGGCGTGAGTTAAGAAGGGAGTGTTGAAATTTCCATGCTTTTTTTGGCATATATGGGAGCCTCTAAAACTGCTGTAACCGTGTCGTGTATGGGAATGCATACAAACGACTACAAGCTCCGACACTGTCCCGCATGTTAAACAACTCACAAATATTTCCCAATGCTAAAAGACGAGGCGTATTTTAGGGACGTATATTGGAGCTGAAGAATGATGGATCGCAGCTACAGCCCCGTGTTTTCTTTGGCTCACACTCAACCCTTTAAAGCAAGGCACTTGGTTCGTTCACTGACAGCCGCAGAAGAAGGGTGTGATCCTGGCCGAGCGCAAACATTACTAATGTTTTTACATCATATGTTTACTTTAACCGAACTCATTTACCAGCCGTAATTAAAAGAAGTCGCTATCCCTGACTTACAAATAATTACAGCCCCGCTTCACGCTGAATGGGGATGCAGGGCTGTCAAAGATCTCGATCACAGGGGGTGAGGCGGGAGAGGGGCAGCGCTGCGGGCAGAGCAGACCTGCTGCTCCCAGCATCCCAACCACGGGAGGCTGCACACAGGTCCCAGCAGGCAGCACCCAGCGCGCTCCAAAGCAAACAAAGGCTCCAGTGTCCCCCCGCTGCCATTTCTCCCTTCCCCTTTCGTGAGCATGCAGTCGGAATACTTTCAGAAAGCCCTTTCTATTCTGCCCAGCCCCGCTCGGAGCACGTCCTGATTTCCGCTGCCAGCTGGTCGCATCTCCAGAAAGGAAAGGCTTTGCCTCAGGACACGTACGCTCACCTTCTCCAGCACACACTGCAGTTCCCACATCAAAACTCACATTCCCCTCGCAGAGGAAAACACAGCCCTGGTCAGTAAACAGAACCCGTGAACGTTCTGTAAATGGTGCTGCAGCTTAAAAGAACAAGCCCACGTTCCCACCCTCTGCACAAGCAGACCCACAAATGAGGATGAGGGATTTTACGCCCTCGGAGCTTTACTCTGAGTCCACCACTTCCAAAACCATTCACTTATCTCAACAAGGGAGGCAAATCAGGAAATTCGGTGTCTTACTTTGTATTCTGGAATTGACAAATGGAGGAGAGAGATTGTCATGTGACCCGAGGTCTCTGCTCGCCATATGATCATAGTGAGTCCCATCTCCATAGTTCTGGGGAAAAAAACACAATTTTACACGTTTTAATGGCATTTCTCAAAGCCTACAGGTCCACGGTCCCCTCCTAAGCTTCGAGTCGGCCACACGAAATATTTTTCCTTCTGCTGTTTATCGATTCCAGGGGAAGTGATGTGTTACAGAGCATTCTTAAAGCTGTTTCCAATTTTTATTTCATTAGTAATTGACTTTGGTTTGCTCCATGGGTAATCCTGAATGTGCAGAAGAGAAGAGGCTCCTGTGCCGTGCAGTCCTGCAAAGGCCCTCCCTGAGCACACGGCCTTCTCGCCCACAGCACATGCAAGGGCAGGAATTGACTATTTATTCAATGTTTTGTTTTTTAATTTGATTTTGACGTAGAAACTCGCTGTCTGAAGCACCTCACTGCTATGTACACGCATCTGCACGAGGGTGGGTGTGCAAAGTGGCACAACGCTGAGAAGGGAAGGCTCCGGGGAGACCTCACTGCGGCCTTCCAGCACGTGAAGGGAGCGTGTAAACAGGGAGGCTGTTTGCGAGGGTGGACAGTGGTAGGACAAGGGGGAATGGTTTTAAACTGAGGCAGGGGAGGTTCAGGTTCGATATTAGGAGGAAGTTTTTCACACAGAGGGTGGTGATGCACTGGAACAGGTTGCCCAGCTAGGCTGTGGGTGCCCCATCCCTGGAGGCATTCAAGGCCAGGCTGGATGTGGCTCTGGGCAGCCTGCTCTGGTGGTTGGCGACCCTGCACATAACACAGGGGGGTCGGAACCAGATGATCGTCGTGGTCCTTTTCAACCCAGGCCATTCTATGATTCTATGAAGCAGCCCCTCCTGGGGTTGGTGTCTGCACACCAGCACTGTTATTGGGGCTCAGCACTCCTGCGCTCAGCACAGCCCTCTGCCACCTCCAAGCAGCTCAGCCTTACTCTACGCCGAACTGCAAGCATGGCCTGGGCACAGTTACGTCGTGTTTTGCTCCTCAGGCTCAGAGGAAGGCACAAGAAATCCATTTTCCTGCCGTGGAAACGCCAGCCCTGCTTCACAAAGAGGAGCCGGCGAGGTCAGGCTGTGTGCGAGCCCACGTGCAGCCTGATTGAAACTCCAGAACTCTCCCCAGGCTCACGCTCTTTTCTTTACATCTCGGAACGTAATTGTAAGCTCACATTCAAGTTTTTGCATGCATAAATAATGGTGTGTGCAAATTTCGAATTTACTTTTCAAAACATTTTTCCCCAGGAAGCAATACAAGTGTCAAGCCCGAAAAAAGGGGATAAAAATAAAACCGACAGATGTGAGCGGCGATGACGCAGCGGATGCTGAGCGGGGGGGGAAGGAGAAAAGGTGTGGGGTTGGGTCCCCCCAGGGGTGTCGGGGGACCCCTCGCATTGGACACCTCCCAGGAATTTGCCCCGTGGGGAAGGAGGAGCCCAGGCACCGCTTGCCAGCCTGGATCCTTCGCATTAATTAGAAAACAATTAAAATGCAGTTTAAACAAACTGGGTAAATCGGGGCGTGAGTGAGAGTGCAGGCACTTTCTGCCCAGCTAGGAAACAGCAGCGTGTGCACGGTGGGGCCGGGGGTCCCCCCAGGAAGAGGGGCTGCCCAATTTGGGGGTGCCAGCACCCAGAAACCCAAAACAGGGCTCACAGAGCACTCAGCACCCGCACTGCTGCTCCGTGTCGCCGGCCAGACAGAACTGGATCTCCTGCTATCTGGAGCAGGTGCCAGATTCAATCACAGCACTGGACATGAATATTAAAATTATTAAAAAAAAAGGATTTCAAAGGGAAGACAAAACTACAGCCAACTTTGCATGCCCGCTCCTCTATGCAATCAGGTGTAAAACTCGTAGTTAAGATTGTGAATTTGCATAGGCAGGAAGTCTGGTTTGGGGAAGAAGATTAGATATACTTACCCTGGATGGACTAGGATGTCCTGCATTCCCCCAGGACCCTGAGCTAGTTCTGTCTTCTACATCTAGGGACAAAAAAGTTCTTTAGGCTTTATTGCAATAATTCTTTCCTTTTGTATAGGCACTTTTAAATTAATGTTTCAAATTAATCTCCTGTTGCCTTTAATTAAGAATCAGGCACGGGGCTACTACGACGGTAGTGGCTTCTGACCCACCGCTTAAATTAACTCATTTAAATTCACAGCAGCAATGAGACAGACCCTCAGGACCCCGAGGTCTGAGCATGAAGCAGCCCTGGCAGCTCAGCGAGCACCACCAGGGATGAGCAGCACGGAGGAGGCAGACCCAGCCGGGACGGGCACCTCAGGAGCACTGGGGTCACAGCAGCTCCTGCCCAGCCCAGCTAGGATCCCGCTCCCAAAAACTGCTCCGGCATTTCTACCAAGAAAAGCACATTCCCCAGGATAAGCATGTTGCTGTTTTTCCCTTTATCAACACAAAATTTACTGCAATCGTTGGCAGACCCAACACAGTAATTTAAGACCACCAGTATCTAGGTGGCTTCTGCCTCCGTTTCAGAGGATGTCTTTAAGAATAACATCACCCTGTGCACGCAGGGATGGAAGCTGCTGCTGGGGGCACGGACCAAAGGACCAGGACTGCTGCCATCTGCTCTGAACTTTGCAGCTCAACACAAATGCCTCACGTGCAGCTGATGCAGCAGCACCGGGGCAGCGCGAGCACGCCCTGCCATGGCACTGGGTGCAAGGAGGGAGCCGCAGCACAGCTCTGCTCTGACCTGCGGTGGTCCTGAGCACAGCCAGGAGCTGCACTCCAGCACCCTTATGGGCCCCTCCCAACGTGGGACATTCTGTGACTCCACGGCTCCGTGACGGCAGCTTCCTCACCAAAATCAGGCCACAGCACGTGGAGATGCTGCACAATCCACAGGTGTCTGGGCAACGTTCTCAGGCACAGGGTTTGAGTTTTGGCAGTGCTGTGTGGAGCCACGGGATGGACTCTACGATCGCTGCGCAGCATCCCAACGACACAGCACCATTTCTTGCCTTTTGCCGTGCAAAAAAGCCAAAAAAACCTAGGTTTGGTTTTGCTGAAGCCCTGAGCGCCCCCAGGACCACGCAGGCGAGCAGCTGCCTTCCCGCCTGGCATCGGTTCCTCCAGACCCACAGGGCTGGCGGGCACTCACTGAGCAGAGATCCAGCATCAGCACTTGGAAAGATGGGTGCTGGGACCAAATCTGGTTGATTTCCGATATCAAAAGCCACGATGTTTGTTCAGTTTAATACTTTCCCCCAGTTACCATCCCTATTATCTCAATAACAGATGAACGTGTTAATAGCACAAGACACTCTTAGGTAAATATTTAATTAAGCTCCAGAAAAAGAAAGAAAATGTGTATCATTTACCTGACAGATCAGATCAACCATTCTATTAGGTTAATTAGGCATATTTTTAAAAATCATTTGTGTTATGTAACAGGCAATTAACTCTGTAGAGCCCTGATCCATCGCCTGTTAAAAATCAATGGATATTATCCCATTGACTTTGATGGGCTTCGTACCACCCTCACGCTTCCAAAATCCATACTAAACCCATTAGAAAAATTAGCAAGGGAGACGCAGACGGAGAGATGCTGACATGAGGCGCAGCCCGCAGGGCTGTCCACACCTCGGCTCCACGCTTCTGCACGAGGACACCGAACTGAGACCAAGAGCCACACGGCTGGGTGCTACAGGAGAGCAGGACGGTGTGCAGAGCAGTGCTGATGGAGAGACCTCTGCTTTCCCCAACAAGGAGGCCTTGTTCTCACAGCTCCCCACCAGGAATTGTATTTATCAGCGTACTTATTTTACGCAAAAACCAGCTAATCTGAAATAATACTTGCTGTCACGGCCCCTCACGCTGGCTCGTGGTCGGGGCTAGCAGCAAGATTTATGTGACAATAAAGCTTCTCGGGCTGCCGCACGGGACGTTTTTATTTATATTTTAAGAATGCAGATGCTGAGGTCCTGGGGCGCCTTAACGAGGCACCTAAGCAAACACTCCCAGCTGTGTTTAAAGCCACAATCCCTCTCCTGCTCCAAACGCCCCGGAGGGCTGAGCCCTGCCCGGATGCCCTTCCTGGTGCACTGTGCGCGTTCTTCCCACCTTGCCAGTGGGCGCAGGGCACCGTCACAACACACCGAGGAGATGGAGCACGCACAGCGGAGGGGAACGGAGCTGCGAGGGGTCTGGAGCACAGTGCTGTGGGAGGCTGAGGGAATGGGATGGGCAGCGTGGGGAAGAGCAGCTCACGGTCAGTGGGCATGGTGGGGTGGGCTGGCAGATGGACTCGATGACTTCAGAGGTCTTTTCCAACCCTAATGATGGTATGATCACATCCCTCCAGCGATCCAGGAAATGCGTGCACCGCGGCGCTGGCCGCTCCTCCCCATTCGCTTTGCTCTCCCTTGAGCCCAGGCAGTGCTCAGGTTCCTCCACCAAAGTTCCAAGTTTTGGACTCCGGTCAGAGAACGACAAGCAGTGGCTCTTATCCCTTATCTTCAGGGGTTGTTTCTTAGCTTGCGACCAATTTTCTTTGTATTTAGACTTAAATGTGCAAACTACACTACATTACTCTGCAAAACATCAATGAGAAGGCTTAATTAAGTAACACTGACAGATAAATCCATTTCTTTTGCAGTAATCAAATCAAAGCAGGTTGACATAACACAGGAACTTAATACAGTTATTCCCTCGTAATTGGAAAGAGGCCCTTTACTTCTCATTAAGCAATCTTCTGGGTATTGGCATAATAAGAAGGCTCAGGGCTTTAATACCGCCCTGTATAAGCCCCAAGATACAGACCCCTTAAGCAAACATGCCAGATTATCTAATTCCTTGATCACAGTGGAAAATGTAGTTATTCTTTTAACTACTAATTCTTCATCTCAGCTCCGGTCAAAAAGAAGGAGCCCCGTCTACGACACGCACCACGCGGCCCTGCGCCAGCTCCAGCTGCAGCCCAGGAGAACACACGGATTTTTTTCTTTAATAAATACATGAAATAGAAAAACCACTAAAACCTTGCAGTTTGGCCGAGAAGTTGAGACCCCCGTGGCACTGCCTTACTGCGAGCCCAGCCAACTTCCGCCTGCCCCGAGCGGCACCCAGCGCAGCAGCACTGCTGCCTCTGCGGAGGGGAAACAAGGCCCAGTAACCGATAACAAGTTCATCCAGCCCCGTTTACTAGTAACTGAGCGTGGTAAGTACTGCCAGATCTGTAAGCCCCTCAGCCTGATGCCTTCTGCACCACCAGGAGTTGCCACCGATGCGGCTCAGGCAGCGGAGCCCTCATTCCACCCGGGTCAACCCAGCGCTCCCCAGCGAGGCATCCTTAAAGCTGGGATTCACCCCGCAGCGCACAAACTTGAAGAGAGGTGTCATTTTTCTCCAGAACTGCAAATCAGCCTCTCTCAAAAACCTCCCAAGCAGAAACTTTAGGGATTGGAAAATGAGTTTTGTTTTTTTTTTCTTCTGGAAAAACACCCAAGCACATAAAAAACAAACCCTCCTTCGCAGGAATCATCCAAACAGAGAGGTGGGAAACCATCCAGAACCGTGGCAGTGATACAGGACAATAAACCAGGTGACTGGAATTTGATTTCGAGGCTCCCACCGCTTTCAATAGCAAATCTGGGCGCACACATGGAGCCCTAAAATCACAGCTTGGGAGAGGATGCTCCCTGGTGAGCGGCACCAAGGCACTGCAGGCACTGCGCTCCCAGAAAGAGGCGTGGGGGGGAAAAGAAAAGAAACAAAGCTCAGGGCTGCCCAGCCTGACTTACCCCCTGAGAGCTGCTTCAGAAAGGTGCCACCTGAGAGGCCACGCACCGAGAAAACTGAATCTGTACACTGACCTTCAAGCAAAGGAAAAGCAGTTTAGCAATTAGGCGAGGCAACTGGAAGGAAAAAGGAGCACAGTGGTTGATCTTCTGGTAGCAAATCTGATCAGGAATGCCGGCCTCCCCGCCATTCCTCCCTGCACGCCACTGAACCACATGCCCCACGCCAGCAAGGAGCCAGGGGCGCTGCACCCAGAAAGCATTTTGGTTCCCAGCCCGGGTCCGAGCAGCACTTGGAGCAATGCGAGCGCAGGCACTGGGCTAACACTGCACTCTGCACGACACAGATCACCACCCCGCCCTGCCAGAGCATGCCCATAACCTCCCGTGTCACTACAGGATGCTGATTCGGGGCCTTTTTTGGTGCTCAAGTGGTAAGGGGCATGCTCGGGTTGCTCCCATTGGCTAAACCTCCTTGGTACAAGAAGACAGGGGTGAGATTCTCCTTCTGGAGGAGTTTCCTGTTGTCCTCCAGTCTAAACCATCACCCTCAGTAATTTTCTTTAAATGCTCTCTTCTGGGAGAACCCTGCCCCTTCTCTGCTGGTGCCGGAGCAGGAAATGCAGAACTCTGCTTACCTTCATGTCAGCCTATAAGAGCTTTTAAAGGGGCTGAATAAACACTGCACCAAGCCAAAGGCAGCTCCCGAAGAAAGGTAATTTCACGTACCTCAGTGCAAAGTAATACTTATCAGAGTAGTTGCTCCTGTTTCTGGCTCAGAAGCAGAACTGCACTCTTATGATTCCAGAACAGCCCAACAAACAAGCCTGGAAAACTCCCCAGTGCCACAGGGCATCAGCATGCCTGCAGTGACTTCACACCCTCTGCGACCAACCAAAACGCGCACGTCGGGGATCCCACTGACAAAAGCTGCCTGGATAAAGCAGCATCAGAAGGCTCTGGACTACAAAACATCTTTTTTTTTTTTAACATATATATATTTTTTTAGCATGGAGAATCAAACACACGTTTATCCTGTTTTTATATTTCCCGTGCTTTATGCTTTTAGCCAATAGAACCGCCGAGACACTGGATGCGTATGGCTGGTGGTGGTCTACCTGCACCTCCCTCCTGCAGCCATTCACGCATCTTCACCACTCCACAAAGCCCTCTCCTATTCTTCCTTGAAAAAAGTGTGTACCAACCAACAGAAGTAGTTTTATAGGGGATTTAGCAGTCGAAATAAGGGAGAGGGTGAAGATCTCAGCACAAAGCAGATATTTCTGTACACGCGCCGTACCAATGTTTGATTAGCATTTCCCATTGTATGAATTGCAGTTGTGTCAAAAATGAGAAGGGTGGGAAACATCCTAGACTCTAATTATAACTATCATACTGAGACAAGTGTGATAAACAGATACCTCGGGACTGCTATTACCTCTTTGTGCTCTGAAGCACCTCACGCGCAGAACGCCGGTACCGCTAATACAAATTAAGTTAAACAAATCCATTTTGTGGATTGAGACCTTTTCTGCTAAGTGTTTTATTCTCCAAAAGAATATTTTCTCCTCGGAGCGTTAAGTCTTTTAAGAACTAAAAAAAATGAGCTGAACAGAAGTGACACGATACGGGAGAAGGACTGAAGACCAAGACGAAGGGAAGAGTAAGCCGGTGGCCTGGACGTTCTGCAGGCTGAGGGGCAGGCACGTTCAAAATGCACATCCACTGATGAGAACCCCGCTGAAGATTCTCAGCTCAATACCATCAGGAGACGAAAGAAAAGTAGGCAGGGAGGTGGTGTGGAAGACAGGAGGCAACCAGAGAAGTCAGGGATTAACTTCAGACTTATGGAATCGGGAAGGCTGGCAAGGACCTTCAAGGTCCTCAAGCCCAAACAGCAACCCATCCTCACCATGCTCACCAGCCACGTCCCTAAACAGAATCACAGATGTTGGAGAAGATCACTGAGATCTCCAAGCCCAACCCACTCCCATCCCCACCGTGTCCATTAGCCATGTCCCTGAATAGAACCACGGGATCATGAAGGTTGGAGAAGACCTCTGTGATCACCAAGCCCAAGCCCAACCCCTCCCCACCATGCCCACCGACCATGCCCCTGATGTCACATTCCACAGGCCTCTAACAGCTCCAGGGACGGGGACTCCACCACTCCCTGGGCAGCCTTCCACTGAGAGAAACCTGGAGATGGGGTCGCGAGCAAAGCTGGGTCTGAAGGGCCCTGGACACTGGGGAGGAAATCTGAGATCTGACGCGGAACACAGCAGGAGGCACGAGCAGGCTGCAGCGCGGGCTGGGGGAAGCTGCACAAAGCTCATGCAGCCCTGTGGGCACGAGCAAGGGCACAGAGACACAAATGGTGAGTCCGTGCACCTCCCACATGCAGAAAGCTCACGTAATTATCCTTCCACGACAGCGATGCAAAGAAAGCACAGGCTCAAAATGGGGAAATTCTACTCCTTATTTGATAAACAGTTTACTATTGGTTTGCTCAGGGGATTAGACGCAAAGCTTTAGGGCTTTTTCCCCTCAGAGAAGTAGGACCAGCTGCCAGATACATGCAATACACTTCAACAGCTTCTGTTAAAGCCACAAATAATTGGAAAATTCATTTGAATCAGATGCTCATTTTGTTTCGGGCTGGAATTTTCCCAGTCTGCATAAACGCTGCCGGGCAGTCTGAGGCACCACTCAACAGCACTCGCTGCAGAGCATCAGCGTGTGAACGGCCTCAACTGCTGTCAGCCCCAGCGCTGCCAACAAAGGGCTGTGCTGTCCCGCCACCGGGTGAGGTCACAAACTCCACACTGTGCCCAGCAGAGCTACACAAGCTCTGCTCTGACACTGTACGACGTCGGCCCCCCGCCTGCAGGGACACCCCCTGCCTCGGATCCCATCCGTGCTTTCCGAACTGCAGCACTGCATCAGATTCCACCACGGAGCGAGAAGCAGGCAGCAAAAAGCTGCGAGGCGCCCATGTAGACGGCACTGCGCTGCGCCTCCCAGCTCACCAGGTGACCAAGCCTTGATTCTGTCCTGGTTCTGGATGGGTGGTGCTGGCGGTCCGAAGCACAACGCGTCTCTGGCTTCTGTTAACCTGAGGTGGATGAGTGGGAAAGTGCACATTTCTCAGCTATAAACCGACTGTGATTTACCAACTCTGGCCGTCTAATTGCATTACATCTTCCTCTATAGCCTATGTTGATGTTAAAGTACTTAATTTCTACTTGAACTCGGTAACCTACAGCACTCCTAAGTAATGACAGCTCACCCCACTGCCCCGGGGAATCTACGTGCATTCCACACTGTAATCTAGAAATATTTAAGTGCAAATTTACTTCAACTCTCCTTTCATTACCAGATTTTGAAGGTCTCAGCGTGAAGCCGGTGGACATTACAGCTCCGAAGAGCAAACGAAGTCAGAAGGTGATGGTGGAGGACTCCACACTGCACTTCTAAATGAGCATTCCTTTGTTTTGCACATCTTGGCCTATTCTGGGAGAGGATAGGCTTCATATGGAAATCTGAACACACAGGAACGTTCTGACTCCCTGTGAGACATCACGAGCAGTGCTACAGGCGGAACAGGCTGACACGTGAAAGAGGAGAACCACAACAGCAGTGCAACTTGGCTGCCCACAGCCTGAGGAATGATTCTGTAGTTAGCTGCGCAAAGGGATTCTCAAGACACCAGGCCTCTGGGAGTGTCATTACTCTGATACACAGACGAAATTCTTAAAAAGTTATCTTTGCTCACACAGTAACACTCCTAAATTGTGTTACATGAATGCGTAACCTCATGTTTCAGATAGGAATTGCTTTTTTTTCTTTTCCCAGCAGAAGAGTAATACCACAAAGACACATAAATACCTGGCAAAGTGAAGCTACGAGGGAAACCTGTGCTTTAGATACAACAGAGAGCTCTGTGTGCCACGCTGAGTGGTCCAGGAGGGATGTTAGAATGGTTCATTCTCCCAGAGAGCCGTGCTGCAGCGGCACGGCTGCACAGGCAGTGCCGGGTCCCGTCCCTGGGGCTGTTCACAACCACGGGGATGTGGCACATGGGGATACGGGCAGCGGGCATGCTGGGGGGGGATCGGGGCAGGGGACACCGGGGGTCTTCTCCAGCCTTAATGATTCTGCTCATGGCCGTGGTCAATGGGCACGTTCCATGGCTGGGGTTGGGGATCCTGGGGGGCTTTTCCAACCTTAGTGATTCTGTGATGAAGGGCTGGCGGCCCTGCTGCACCGTACCGCATGGATTCGGGGAGGGCACCGGGGTTCCCACAAAGCGCCAGGAAGGAACAGCCAGGTTAGTGCTCTGCTCACGTGCAGTAAGGAGATTACTGCATGCATTGAGCCAGCCCGACAGCTTACAGCATCATTTAGGCAATGGCATGTTTAGCACATGGTAAGTAGCTGCACGAAAAATGATGGGCCCTGATTTGAAACAAGTGCCCCAAACCACATCATTAAACAGGCTGGAGGCAATTTAGCTATGCCATGTTGTATCTGAAGGTAAAGAGAGCCACTGCCTCCAGCAGAAACCAGGGGAAGAAGCTGTAAGATGAGCATCTTCAAAATCAGGTAACGTGGTTGAGTCTGAAACAGACCTTTAAAAAATTAATCCAGGCATCCTCAGTTTAATCCAGGAATGTCTACGAAAACCAAAGTCCTGGCACCCAAACAGGACCGCCCCACCCTTTCCTGCAGCTCCCTGTAGGACACCAGGGTGAGGGATGGCTGGTGGCATCAGAAAGAAAAACTAAGAGAAAAGAATGAGAAAGGTGGGTGGGGAATAACTCACCAACAGCTCAGCACCACGAGCGCCCCTCCCGGAGCTGCTGCTCCAGGCACTCCAGCACGACGCAGTTACCTGCACCAGATTTTATGGAGCACGCCAGCAGCTGGGCTCTGCACCCCCTGGCCAGCACACGACTGGCTAATTCCCAACGTTTAGGTTTCTTGGAAACAGAAAGATTGGTGAGCAGTGTGTAACTGGAAAAAGCTGGGCTAAAAAATGAGGAAAAAACAGCAACAAAAACCAGCCCCCAGCACAGCTCAGCCTGCAATGGCTGCCACGAAAGTCACCAGTTACAGCGACGGCAGCGAGTGAACAACGCTGTCCTGACGGCAAAGCGTGCCGTGCCCATGGAAGGGAAATCAAACACAGGCAGAAGAAAAGCACCCAGTGGAAGCAGAGGGCTTTCTGCTGCACTTTGGAGAACAGTCCTCTAATTTCAGAGTACTTCTGAATGACTTCATCTGTATGAAAATTACATTAAAACTGCCCCAGATGTATTTGCATTTGAAGTGCGTTATGACAGCCCACAGCAAACATCTCCTATTTACTGGACACTTGCTATTGTAAGACGATCCATTTGTATCCGGGCAAAGAAAACGAACCGACAAGGGAAAAAATCCTCCAGAAATCAATTCCACAGAGGCGCTAAGTGATGGACGGCACGGTAACACAAAGGGGTTTTCCAGGCAAGGAGCTCACCACGGCTTCAAGGCTGCGCTGTGACCTCACCTGGCTTCCCCTGCACGGCCCAGGACGCCCGTGGAGGTGAGCACGGCCCACCAGTGCCACCAGAAAGGGCAGCGGTACAGACTGCAGCCATTCACAAAGCTCGATGGAACGCATCGGCCAACAGCCGGAGCTGGGGACTGGAACAGATCGATCTGATGGCCAAGGAGGGCACTGTTCGTCACGCTGCCAAAGCCATAAAACTCTTGCTTTTCTCCCCAGAACGTCCATGGAAGTATTTTAGGCTGCCATGAGCTTTGAGGGAATGGGTCCTACCCTTCTCCGTGCACCTACTGGGAAGCTGCTGACACACTCTCACAGAGAACCACAAGAATACGACTGTGAGTGACGCTGGCTCCAAGCACCAGACAACAACAAAAGTGCCCCACAGCATTCCACCTCCGGTCCGGAACCAGCTCTGCTGTGCTCCAATGCACGAGGATGGCCCTTGGGATGAAACCCCTCCTTTCCAAAATGCGTGCTCCAGTTCAGCCAGAAGCTGATGCTGGAGTTCAGGCACACCCTGCTGAACCCAAACACCCAAACTCGTGGAAAAACGCAGCTTCCTTCATTTGATTTCCCTCCTTTCTTCAGTTTCCATGACACGTTAAGATCAACCCTCGAACTTGCTGGGTTTGGGTTTGTTTTTTGCTTTTGTTCTGTTCTGCTTCCCACTGCCAGCAGAAGTTAGGAAACCTCCCTACAGTCCAGAGGCAAAAAGGAAATGCTGAGACAACTGCGTCGCTTCTCCCCGGCCACACCTCCTGGTGCAAAGTCAAACTGGCAGCGCTGCACAGCAGGATCCGGAATGCTCTGCTGCCCCAACAAAATACACTGACACCCATTACTCGCCTTCCACGGCGCGCACATTTCAGGCCCAGACCGCACTCCTATTTAGCTGCTCCACGAACAAGAAGTTCCACACATCAGCGCCACGTGCACAATGCATCTCCTCACAGAGCGGCTCTGCTGAGATTCGCATCTTTACATTTGGATGTGCCCTGTAAAGAACCAGACCTGGGAACATGCACTAATAAAAGGACATCAATCTGTTCAAAGCCTTTGAAACTCAACGCTGTGATGCAAGAGCCCTATCTTTAATGCCTTCCCTGCAACGTCACGACGCCCAGGCCGCATCTCCCAGTTAAAGAAGAGCACTTAATGGCAAAGGAAATGCATGTGCAGTCAGATGCTCCCTTCAAAGGACAAGAAAAACAACACAGGTGTGTACATTTATCAACTGAGCACATCTGGGGAGAAAAATACAACAAAAGGAGCACAGGACTATGCTGGCGTCATCTTCATTATTTATCGTTTACGTGAGGAAAAGTCTATTTGTCTCCAGCGACGCCAGTAATTCCCGATGATGAATCCTGATTTGGGCACTACACTGCAGAAAGAAGCGCCTTTTTCTCATTCCAAGCTGCCTGGAACCAACGCGTGCTGCACACATCATCCCTAGGGTCCGCTCCAGGGCTCTACAGCAGGCAGCGAGGAGAGGAAGGGCACCATTTGAACACCACGCTGCTGCCCCACCACCACCGTAAGCAACTCTGCCCTGCTGCCAGGCGGGTAAAGAAATGCACCGCCCGGAGCAGGGGAGGCACAGACAGGTTATGATGACAACTGCATCGGATGTGCGATGCCTCAAGTGCCCACCGACTCATTCTGCACTGCAAGAGGAAAGCTCAAAAAAAAAAAAAAGCACGACATCCAGATGAATGCCAAATTAATTCATTACCATCAGCGCTACCACAATGAGCACCAGATTAATTCATCACTGTAGCACACACAAAGCGCCACCCACTTGTTGCACTCGCCGGCAGAAAATAACGGGATGCCAGCCCCAGCGCGGGAGCTCTGACAGGGCATCCTGCACGTGGGCACAGCACTCCCACCTGCCCCAGCACACGGATGGTTCTACACGCAGATTGTGAGCACGGGCATCCTCAGCTGCTGGGGACCAGCCCAGGAGCCAGCAGGGATGCGGTTCGGTGAAGCGGTGGGGATGGGTTAGGGTTAGGCCAAGGGGGAATGGTTTTAAACTGAGACAGGGGAGGCTTAGGTTGGATCTTAGGAGGAAGTTTTTCACCCGGAGGGTGGTGACACACCGGAACAGGTTGCCCAAGGAGGCTGTGGATGCCCCATCCCTGGAGGCATTCAAGGCCAGGCTGGATGTGGCTCTGGGCAGCCTGCTCTGGTGGTTGGCGACCCTGCACACAGCAGGGGGTTGGAACCAGATGATCATCGTGGTCCTTTTCAACCCAGGCTTTTCAACCATGGGTCTGTGATTCTCTGGGTTGGCAGTTGGGCTTTGTGGTCCTGGAGGTCCCTTCCAGCCTTAACGATTTTATGACTGTAGATCAATGAAGCTTACACTCTTCAAACCAGATGACTCCACAGATTCCCAGGGCTTTCCGCTCCTTTTATAGGATAATAATGAATATCAAACAAATCTGCTTAAATTCCTCAGCTTCTACATTTATCCTGTACAGCTTCTGATATCAGAAGTATCAGGACTCTCCGACGGCTCTTTTCACTGGACTCTCAGGCAACTGCACTTGCTAAAATGGAAGTCTGGGAAATTATTCTCCATCTGGGGAGAAGCTCCACTCCTTCCCCAGCCGCCGAGGCACGGCTGCCATCCCTGCAGCTTCTGCTGGGGATGACTTCCATACCAGCAGCGTTTGGTTTTGAACTGGGGGTTCTGTGGGAGCGGGCTGCTGAAGCCTCCCGCATCTCCCACATCCGAGCTCTGTACACTGCTCAGGCAGCTGCTGCTGGTTTGGGCTTGTCCGTATGCTTGTAAGGACCTTACTGGGCTTTGCTCACTGCTCCTAAGAAGGCCACGATTCCTTCGTGAGGAAACTCATTAAAAAAAATCATTAAAAAGACGCCTGTCAGAAAAGGATGTTCCAGCACCTGTACTCCATGCCGGACATGAGGCTCAAAGCAGGACCTCTCCTACCCAAATTATGGGCAGGAAGGGCACCAGAAGGAGAAGCTCCAGCACGCTGCTGGCAATGCTCTGCCTTCAGGTCATCATTCAAGTCTTCCTGCTAAATTACGCAGACCTGGGAGAACGCTGCTGAGAATTAAACATGCAAAAGAGTCCAAATCTTTCTGAAGCGTTTTCGGCAAGTTCTGTATTCTTCCATTACTTTTTTCCCACCATTAAGAAATAAATCATCCTTACAGAAATAGAGAGTCCTCTGAAATGAAGCTACAGCATTTAAAGCTGCAGAGGCGTGGAGGTGAAAGCGTGACATCCCTCCATCGAGGACCCACCCAACAGCCCAGGGAGGAGCACGGCACCGCTCCGACACACCAGCTCTTGCTGTTTGGCCCTGCACGCCGAGGAGTGAAAAACAACCACAGCCTCGGGAGATGGGGACTTTACATCTGGGTATGAGTTCCTCTCAGGGCACCCAACCTCCCACCCGACCACGGCACTGGCAAAGGGCTTCTCCAGCAAAATCTGGGGGAAAGCATTCACTCTGCTCCCTTTTCTCCCTCTGTCCCTTCGCAGCATTTCGCCGGGCTGGACAGCAGGCACCCGGACCTCACTTCCAACCCAAACCTGGCTGTCCCTAATGGTAGCAACGCCAGCTAAGCTCCTCATCTTAGAAGATCCGATTTAAAAACGAGAGCATTATGTCCTTTAGAGGATCCAAAGATTATTTTCAGAAGTGCTGATATCAAGCAGACGTTCGCTGAAGCGACCACTGCGAGAGGAGTGCTAGTTCATTTCAGCACATCCTGTTTACAGCCTGTGCTACTTTCTAAGTCATTCAACCATGACAATTGTTGTCCTTCGGAATATGTTAATTGTGATATTTTTATACAGCTCCAGAACATATTTACAGACCACAGCAGACTTTCAACAACAATGAAACTTGTAAGCAGTAAATATGGGACAATCATCCAAAAACAACCAGCTATCCTTCAACACGTCTCGGCATTTGGGACGCCATCCCCATTCAAAACATATGTCGGAGAAAGCTCTGCAGCACAAACCCAACGAGGTGCTTCTCTCCCTTCTGCTTTTGGTTTTGCTGCCGTTTCGGGGCCCGCTGCACCACGACCGCATCCGGGGTGCTCCGCTCACAGCCCGGCCGGTGGGACACCGCCAAGGCCCGCACCCCACCGGGGGTCTCCCCAGGAAAAAGCAACGCCCCACCGGCCATGCCAGCCCAGATGTTGTACCTTCAGAAGCCCAGAGCCCCTCTCCATCGAGGTGCCGGCAGCACTTCAGGGTATTTCCGACCGCGACAAAGCCACATGCAGAACAAGAGCCGCAGAGAGGCACAATATATTTTAATTATACATGTTTACTTTAGAAGAAAGTAAACAAAGACAGATCAGTTTAATGAAAAGAGACTAACGTAACGGAAGCAGCTGGAAGATCTTTTATTTTTTTCTATCCAAATCGCTGCTTCGTCCGCTACTGAAAGCTGCCCGCGCCCCCAGATGAAGCACTTCTTACACCTGACATACACCCGAACCCAGCTCTCGCACGCTCAGCACAGGTCCGAAGCGCTGCCTCAAACCCCAGCGCGTTACGAAGCCTCCATGTCTTCACGTTCCCTTTACTCCATGTTTCTCCTCAAAAAAAAAATCACTCTGAATTTTCAGCCGTAGTGGCAAAAGGTTTATTGGTCTTTGTGCTCCATTAAAGGTTTTTTATAAAGTCATGTTTGTTCTTTTGAGTGCCAAATAAAACTACCGAAAAGGGCAGGTTGGTTTTTAAAAGAGACAGATATGACCTAAAGGGAACACATTTTACTGTAGTGAAATAAACCGAGGAAGCAGTTTGCAGATTAAAAACCCCCTAAAAGGAAGCAGCATCTTCAGAAAAAAAAAAAAAAAAAAAGACTTTGCTGAGGAAAACAGCTGGAAACAGGAAGCTTTTGTGCTTTCATCCTGCCTGCTTTGATACCACCGCATCCCTGCATCATCAAAAGGCAGCGAGGCTGATGTCAGCTGCATCCCACTGCAGCCACATGGGCGGGTGGGCGATGCTCCGCGGGCTGAACGCAGGGGCAGCCGTGCCCACACACACACACACGTGTATATACGTGCACACGACTGCACGGCCCTTTGAAAAACTGATTAAAGAACAAAGAAAACGAATACAGGTTTATCCCCTCTTCCAGAGCACAACGCTGCTCTGACATCCTGCAAAGCAAAGGCGCTGGGCACTGCTTCCCCCATAGCTGTTCACCCCAAGCTGCAGGCTGTCCCTCTGCTGCTTCGCTTCACATCTCGTGGCTGCACCGTTCCGAGCTGTGCTCCCACCTGCAGCCGCAGCGCTGCTCCGCGCCGTCCTCCTGCACTCCCCACTCCCACACTGCTGCCAGCAGCACAGGGCAGGAAAACACGACGCGAGCTTTTCCAAACCTGCTCTGCGCTCGGGCAAGGCAGCAGCCCTCCCTTCTTCTTTGCAGACAGCTAACCAAGCATTCGCTCCTCTCTTAGCTTTTTAATACTTTCCTGCACAACAGCATCGTCTCAGCACTCTGCGTGACATTCCGTCAGCAAACCAGAGGTATATACACCAGGACTGACAACCTTCCATCTGAAAGTTTCCATTAATGGAATTAATCATGTTTACACAACTTCCCGCTGTTAAACTTATTTCATATCCTCATATCTTTCATCCAAGCTATTTCCCCTACCACGAAAAGAACAAAAACTTCCCCAAGGGCACGGGATCCAGTCAATTGTTCACAGCAAATGCTCTCTCCTGCTGTCTCTGTGTCAGCCTGTTTCAGGCTCTCCTGGCTGCAGAAGGTTGATGTTGCTTCGTTAGCTCCAACCTTGAGCCCGGTTCCTCCTAATTCTTCCATGGCTGGGCGCTGGTCGGGAGAAGCAGCGCCGGGAACGGATGGCCGCAGCGCTCCTCAGCCTCCTGGGCAGCGCTGCAGTCAGCTCTGTCATCCCGCATTCTGGGACGCTCTGGGAAGGCCAGCAGCAGTCTAACAAGAAATGCTGCTGCTTTTCTTGGGGGCTCAGGAGATGGGCTCAGAACTCGTTGCTGAGAACCACCAGGAGCAGCTTCCTCCCTTCCATGTAACTCCACGCATGGCTTCTAGAGCAGGACGGATCACCCTGGTGCCTGGCGGGCTCGAGACCACAGCGATGACCACAAATAACGGCCAGGAACCCGGGGCAGTGCCCAGTTATCTTCCTACCTCCAGCAATAAGACTGTTCTACAAACAGGAGGAAGAGGCAGGATCCACGCTAACCTTGTTCGGATGTTTGCTGCTTTTTTCTTAGACTGCTCTTCATAACAACAGCGATCATCTGCTGGTTTTAAACAAAGCCATAGATACTCGTCAACATGCCAGCATGAAGCCTTTCACTCGGTGCTACTCTCAGAAGCCTGCTTCGCTTCCCTCCTGTGAAGGACTCTTTCCATTTCAGCCCTTCAGCAGCCTGAAAAATGCATTTCTGTCTGAGGATTTTGTGTCACTTCGTAACGTTACAGCATGCTGGCCATCGCCTCTTCATGCAGAGCCCTGTGCTTAATCACATGCGGTGACAGGGACAGACCCAGTGCACGGGCTGAGCTCCTCCCTGCAAGGACCTCACCAGGATCTGCACTTACTGACCTGGCAGCATCACAGCCGATGCACCGCTGCACGAAAAGCACAGGAACCGTGTCGGCTGGTTCGAGATGCCTGCTTTTCCTCCATGTGCTCCAGCCGAACGGCTGCAAAGGAAACTCTAGCAGCAGTCTGTTTACAAGCAACATCACAACTGGAACAATAACAGACCAGTAAGAAAACCAACAACAATAAAACATGAGTCAACTCGCTCTTTGTCAGACGGAGGCCTTGAGATGGGCTCGCTCCGTCCCTCGGGAGCCGCAGTGCTGTAAGCACAATAACAGCAGGACATGCCTCATTTCCTTCAACTGCTGGCCACGGCTCTCCCCGAGATGTTTGTAAACTTCCTTCCTCTACGCATTGGGCTGTCAAACCGTCGTCAGCTCGCGGGACTAATAATATCCTGTTGATGTCTGCAGAGATCCACTCCTTACCGCAATAACAATGCCTGCGACTCAAGAGAAGAGCCCTGCGGCAGAACCGCTGGACCTGCCTCAGCTCTGAGCATCACGCCGAGGAGAGCTGGAGATCGGAGGGCCGGTAATTCCACCGTGGAACCGCAGAAACCAGTGAGCTGGAAAAGACCCCCGAGATCCCCAAACCCAAGCCCAGCCCACCCCACGGTGCCCATTGCCCGCGTCCCCAAGTGCCACACATCCCCACGGCTCCGGAACACCTGCAGGGACGGCGACCCCACCACTCCCTGCGCAGCCGTGCCATTGCAGCACCACTCCTGGGAGAAGAAATTCTTCCAAGCTCCCACCCGAACCTCCCCGGCACCTCTCATCCTACTGCTGAGGTACAATACTAACCACAGAGGACAACAGGATGGACTACCCTTCAGTCCAGAGGAATTACAGTCTCTCCACCCCAACCAGCCCACCCAACGACACAGAACAGCCTCACTCTGTTCAGGACGGTGGGTCCAAGTGATTTTATTTACACGAGAATTAACACAGTGTGGCTTCACAAGGGACAGCATCCCCACACCTTCACGCACACGAGCAGATCACGGCACGGATCCACAGCAGCTCCGCTCACAGCAGTGCTGAGAGGGCACCACCAAAGTGCACCAAAGTGTATTAAGGTGAACCTTGAGGCAACAGCCGTGATCAAAAAACAAACAAAAAGAAGCTCACACACAGCTTGCCAAAAGACAAAACCTGAAAGGGGTTTATTCCCCAGTTCCAAGCCTCCTAGATCCTGCTGGGAGCCCCATCCCCTTCGCCACCCACACCAAGTTTTGTACTACACGGAAGCCCGTACGCTTGCAAAGTAAATCAACGATGCAGTAAAAACCGGAGCACGGTCTAATCTGAAAACAGCCCGTTTTGCAGCGGAGAGCAGAAAGCGCGGCCAGCAGTTTGCTGCGGCAACATTTACTTATTTTTTATAGCAAGTGTGTATAATGGAAAACACACACAGCCCCTTGGAACTCCTGTAAGTATCTGAGCGCTCCCAAATCGCGGAGCAGAATGCAAGCACGGCTCTCCTTCCTCTTCCAGGAAATTCTCAGTGACTTCCCGTCGTAGAGTCCAATAATCGCTGCCTCTTCTGCAAGGTTCAGTAATTGCTTTGCCTCTCATGTGCGTCCCAGCTCTTCTCCCAAGACTAAGAGCTCTTTTCCTCTCGTCCACGACCAGTCCACTCACTTCAGCTAACACCTCCTCAGCACAGAGACTCACGTTTGCCATTTTCCCAGGGGATTTCATGCTATTTCACTTCACCATCACCGAGGTGCACTCAAACTCAGTCTCACCCAAGGAGGCTCTCACAGATTCGCTGCCTCCATTCATGAATGCAAGCCCAGCACCGCCACACCTCGCAGCAGCCCTTCCCACACCTCCTCCCCTACGGCCACACCAGGATCACAGGGGATTCCCAATGTTCCCTTGCACAAATGCTGACTCTTTGCCCCTTCCCGCCTCTCCACCAGGCGCCTTACCCCGTATATTCACATCTGCTTACTGCACCTCCTGATTTCTGCCAGTTATTCTGACACTACAAGTGCCCCTAAGCATGCAGACAAGGCTATTGCTCCTTCACGCTCCATGCCCCTGGATGGGACATACTCAAAGGAAGTGCAGAGCGCTGCCGTTAATATTTCAGTGAAGCAACCCAACCCCCTCCCAAATAATCCCTAAGCAGCTACCAGCAGCTCAGCGCTGGGCTCTGCCCTTGTCTCAGCCTAAGTGCACTTCATGAAACACACAATAAGATCTGCTCCTATTGCAGTCAGTAGGCGTCAGCTCTCAGGTACCTGGGAGGAGGGGTCAGGCGGAGGGAGAACCGCAGAGCACAGTTCTCACCTGTAATAAACTTGGACCTGCACAGAAGAATGATCTGTTTACTCCTACTTCACCACCAGTGCTTCCTGCAGCTCACGAGACCCAGAAATCTCGGAGGAGGGGACCAGAATTGGGGAATCAACCCCCTTCAGTTATGCCTTTTGGTAAGGTGCTTATGGAGTGCTCTTTCTTTCAGATTTTTAGTTTATTAATGGCAGCTGTTGCTTCAAGGCTCACAACTCAGACTGGATGTGGCTCTGGGCAGCCTGGCCTGGTGGTTGGCAACGCTGCACATAGCAGGGGGTTGAAACTGGATGATCACTGTGGTCCTTCTCAACCCAGGCCATTCTATGAGCCTATGCTTCTGTGACTTTAGCACGCCCCAGGGCTCCGGGCAGAGCGCTCTCCTCTCTGCCCACCACCCTCTGAAACCCAAGGGCTGCCACTGGGCACAACCCGCAAGACAAACCCAACCTTGCAAAGGGAACTTGCAAACCTTGCTCCGCAGGGATCTGACTGTAAGAAAAGGCCAAACTGCTGCCTCCTCTACACTTAATTCCAAACCAACCCAGCCCGCAATTTCTCTTGCCAGCTCCACTTACAGATGTTGCACAGACCAGCACAGGAGGCGACGGATGTCTCATGCAACTCTTCAAATCAGTTTGCAGAGGCTGAGGTTGCTTCAGAGCACAGGGTTTGTGGTGGGACTGCTCAGCGTGGGATTGGCACTGCACACCCACAGCAGAAATGCACTGAATGAGGACACGGGGAGGAGACCTCATCCACACACTTCCTCATGCACTTCCGATGAGCTCTTCCCATTAGCGCATCTGTGCATCTTCCAGCTGCGTTCACACAGGCACACTAATGGCAATGCCAAGCAACGTGTGTACAAATTACACGTTCCTATTCACATAAAGAAGTTAAATGCTATGTGCCTTGCCTGCAAACACAGGCACAACTGTGCGTCTGAGCAGACCCATAAGCAACAAGAAGGATCCGTCCATTACACAGAGCAGCCACTTCCAGGGAGCTCCTCCTGGCTGCTAATTGCCCATGCAAAATAATCAGGTAACAAGTCTGTGCACGCTACTTACGCTGGCAGATCATTACAGATTTCTCCAGATAATCTAATAAAGTACTTTTCAAATGCAGACAATTTGTGCCAATTGATTGGAGTACAAATATAGTTCCTCTTGTCCCTCTCGTTCCATGTATTTCCTTATGGCTAACTAATTAGTGAGCCTATTTCTTCTATAAAGGAAAACTCTTCCCAGCCATCCTCTGATCCTGCAGTAAAATCATTTGGAGAAACAACTCCTTTAATTCAGAGTTAACTGCGTTGCTGTCTGAATTACAGGAAGTGCATCAGAGCCCCTTCGTGGGAAGAAAGATGACATCACACACTGCAGCGTGACGTCAGCACAGGGGGAGATCCGGAGTGAGACTGAAGGGAGCTCAGAAACAAGAGAGAGACGGACTTACGGCACGGGCAGACAGGGACAGAAGGAGGGGGAATGGCTTTAAACTAAAGGATGAGGGGGGAAGCTCCTCACCCAGAGGGCGGTGGTGCCCCAGCACTGCCCAGACCTGCGGGTGCCCCGTCCTGGAGGTGCCCGCAGCCATGGACGGCCCTGGGCAGCCTGAGCTGGGGGGCAGCCAGCCCACGGCAGGGTGGGGCTGGGGTCCTTTCCAACCCAACCACCCCATGGTTCCACGACTGCCCATCAGCGCTGCCCCTTGGCTGGTGCTCTCGGTGCCACAGCATCACCACGAGCAGCCGGCCCTGCAGAGCGAACCGCAGCCTCCTGCCTCTCCACTCCTCCGCAGAGAAATTTGTTTTCAATTTCCTTAAATCCAGGTATTATAAAGATTGACCTCAATGTAGTCGTTTAAGCTCGCTCCAGAGATTTAGATATGGTTTATGGGCTGCAACATGACTAGTTAAATCAAGCCTTTAATAATCTCCTCTCGGTTCTAATACATTCTGTTCTTCCTCATTTACAATTTATACCGAGTGCAGGTTTTGATGCTTGAAATGCGTTTTATAGAGAATAAATACAAGTGCTTTTATTTCCATCTAACGCAACCATTCCACCACAGTCCCTTCCAGCACAGAGAGGGAAGATGAGATGAAGATCTCCTCGTGTGCAGCATTCCCTTCGCTCCATGCCTTCCCCCCTGTCTGCACACTCTGTTCCCATCACTCTACCGACTTCCACAGGGAGGGAACAGGGAGAAACGATGCTCGGTTTTGAGAATCCCAAACAATGCCTTGCGTTCAGCATCCCAAACCAGCACAGCACAAAGACGGCACCACACCATCCCTGCCAGAGCTGCAAGAATCTCAGGAGCCAGAAAGAAACCGCCTGAGCCAGGTGCTTGATGAGCACACGTCAACATCACGGCGCGCCTCTGCGCTACGGTAACACCCATGTTCTTACTGAGCGGCCGCATTCATTCCAGAACCAATTTCGGTGCAGTGCAAGGTAGGACCCCGATCACAGGCACTCAGAGTGACTTTGCTTTTCAGGCAAAGTCCTCCCATTCCCAACAGCTGCCCTCTCCTCACTCTGCCCAAGCGGGGATGCCAGGGAAGAGGCGGCAATAAATACAGGAAATAAAGCCAAACGTAGAGAACAAACACGTTTTGAGACACTCCCATTTGTTTCTCTGACCTCAGCCTGCCATAATTTTAAACGAAACTAATAACGCGAGCTGGCAAGATGTCCTGACGCAGAGGCACTGCCATGCTCTCGCTGTGAGCCCTGCACTCTGCTGCAGAGGCTGAGCACAGCATTAGCGCCTCGACACGCCGGCTCCCAACAGCAGCGCAGCTGCTGCACGGTGGAGCCGGGCACCTCTCTGCACCGCTGTGCAAGGAGCAGTGAATGCCCACCCATGGCCTCTCCTGCATCAAAACACGCAGGGCCTGCAGCAGCTTCTTCGCTCGGAACATTGCAGCACAGTGGGAACGCTCTGCAGAAGAGATAAGCAGGAAGAAACATGGGAACGGCACGAGCAGCGCTGACTGCTTGATCCCACATCTGCACTGACTGGGACAATCGGGGAAAACATTCCCTAGATCAGAACTCTTAAGAGATCAAGAAAAAAAAAAAAACACCCACATTTATA
>JACDJE010000566.1:201043-226275 GCA_016647715.1 Pavo muticus | reverse complement strand
TCCCCCCGTTTGCATTTTTTAATAATTCTGTTTCCAGGCTCAGCAGTTCCTCATTAGGAAAAGCTGTGCACACATTTCATCCATCTAACTTCCCTGCAAGCTGAACAGCCACCTGTATTTGAAATATATGCCGTAGCTTGGCTGGGTGCAGCATCGAGTTACGTGTACTGAGAGCGTTCTGAGACCACATCTCCCAGTTACACACAGCTGCATGCAGAACGACAGAATCCTTGATGCTGGAGAAGACCTCCACAATCCCCAACCCCAACCCATCCCCACCGACCACGTCCAAAAGGAGAACCACGTTACAGAGCACAAACACGTGTCTGCAAAGTCGTTATGTACATCATCATGGATACCTACATCATCATGGGTACGTATATCATCATGGGTATGAATATCATCATGGATACCTACACCATCATGGGTATGAATATCATCATGGATACCTACACCATCATGGGTATGAATATCATCATGGATACCTACACCATCATGGGTATGAGTATCATCATGGATACCTACACCATCATGGGTACGTATATCATCAGGGGTATGAGTATCATCATGGACACCTACATCATCATGGGTACGTCTATCATCAGGGGTATGAGTATCATCATGGATACCTACACCATCATGGGTATGAATATCATCATGGGTATGAACATCATCATGGATACCTACACCATTATGGGTACGTATATCATCATGGGTATGAATATCATCATGGATACCTACACCATCATGGGTATGAGTATCATCACGGATACCTACACCATCATGGATACATATATCATCATGGGTATGAGTATCATCACGGATACCTACACCATCATGGATACATATATCATCATGGGTATGAGTATCATCACGGATATCTACACCATCATGGGTACGTATATCATCAGGGGTATGAGTATCATCATGGATACCGACAGCATCATGGGTATGAATATCATCATGGGTACAAATATCACCATGGATGTGTGCATCACCATGGATGTGTGTGTGTATCACCACAGATGTGTGTATCACCACAGATGTGTGTATCACCATGGATGTGTGTGTGTATCACCACAGATGTGTGTATCACCACGGATGTGTGTATCACCATGGATGTGTGTGTGTATCACCATGGATATGCCTATCACCATGGATATGTGTGTGTACCACCATGGATGTGTGTATCACCATGGATGTGTGCATCACCATGGATGTGTGTGTGTATCACCACGGATGTGTGTATCATCACCACGGATGTGTGTATCACCATGGATATGTGTGTGTACCACCATAGATATGTGTATCACCATGGATGTGTGTATCACCATGGATATGTGTGTGTACCACNAATAAAAAGTCTAGCAAAAGACTTTCAGAAATATGCAAATAATTTCTCAGCAATTCACTTGTTTTTTTGAGGATGTGTGTCATTATAATCATAAATCAAAATTAGGTGAGAAAAATAATAAATTAGCGATTTTCAGAGACTTAATAATCTCGCCTTTATCATTCCTCCACCACACCAGCACCACTTTCACATTAACAGCCTTACTTTCAAAAATAGACATCGCACTACGATAACGTTTCATGCTTTCAGGGTGTTTGTTGGTTTCTTTTCTTTAAGGATGTCAAGGAACAACTCCCAGTGAGTGCTTGACAGGACAAGGGGGAATGGTTTTAAACTGAGACAGGGGAGGTTTAGGTTGGATATTAGGAGGAAGTTTTTCACACAGAGGGTGGTGACGCACTGAAACAGGTTGCCCAAGGAGGCTGTGGATGCCCCATCCCTGGAGGCATTCAAGGCCAGGCTGGATGTGGCTCTGGGCAGCCTGGGCTGGTGGTTGGCGACCCTGCACATGGCAGGGAGTTGAAACGAGATGAGCATTGTGGTCCTTTTCAACCCAGGCCATTCTATGAGTCTGTGATTCCATCCACCAGAGCTGAGGAGGAAGGATGGGCAGCCCCGGCGCCCAGCAGAGCTCTGAACTCTTCCACCCAAACCACGGAGTGCACAGCTCTGCGCATTCACAACCAGCCACGCTACAAACACACAACAGCCGCCCCTGTCTGCCGAAGGAGGAGAAAAAGGCTGCCCATAAGATGCTATAAGGACCACACTGAACGCTTGTTAGGAGCAGTGAAGCCACAAATTACTTTCATACTGACTCGGAATCCGTGTGCGCCTCAGCTTTATTCTTACTGACTTGCATTACATTTTCACGACAGCCCATGGCCATGAGATAAAGGTGCCTCAAGCTGCAGTAGCACCGCATCAGCCCTGCACAGAACCAGAGGTGGGTTTTGTCCGGAGCATTCATCACACTAACATCAGCTTTCACAAGGCTGGGATGAACGTTCCATAAGCAGTAAAGGATGCAAAATGCAACAAGTCCTCCTGCCCTCATCCTTCAGGAAGGCGTGGGCGGCGGCTCCGCGCTCCCCACGTGCTCTCCGCACCTTCCCCATTATTCCTGCCTCCTTCGGCTCCCACCGACCCCAAACCCTGCGCTCTCACCACACAGGAGCTGCTCCCTCTCCTCAGCTCGGTACCCACAGCACGGCACCACCGTGCTGCCGCGGCTCTGGACACCCGAGCAGCTCCAGAGGCAATGCACGGCACGGCCCTGGATCCCCTTCCTTCGTGTTCCCCTGCCGAATGATAGTGGCCATAGCGGGCGTCTGAATTCCCTTCCGGAGTGCGACAGGAATCCAGCAGTTGGGGATAGGGAAGTGAGATCACTCACGGCCACCAATGCGACTGCCATCGCCTAAAATACCCCTCGCAGTAGGATTTCAACTATATTCAAAACTCAGCTTCTACATAATAGCGCTCTTAATAATAAACCTATTTTTTCCCAGCAGCCCTTCCCCAGCTCCCCCCGCGCTATCCCATCTCTGCTCTCCAACCCCCACGGCTCCATTTCTTTGCTCAACGTGACATCTGTCCACACTGCCCTGCAATATCCTTGGGCGACGGAGCATGCCTCCTCACGCATCCATAACCCCCAGTGCAAATGCAGCAGCACCCAAACAAACAAACGGGCCCTAATAACTCTCGGCGGGGGCACCCATGGCTCTGCGCCGTGGCTCCGTGCCACGGCCAGGTCTGCTGTCACGTGGGATCCTCCTCAATGCATAAAGGCTCCCTTGTTGGGCTAAGCTTGCTCACGCCACAACCCCAGCCCCACATCTGGTGCTCGCAGTGACCAAAACATTCCTTGTTAGCTTCCCAGTAAATAAATTATTTTCTACAGAAACACTCCAGTGACTAAGATGAAAATGGTGTGGAAAAGGAAATGTGCCGGACCATTTATACTGTTTTTATACGTCGCTTAATGGGCAGAGAGCTGCTGAATACCAGGCTGCAGTTCAATTGAAGTGTTCCACTGTCATCACCACCAGCTGCAGAACCCCGAGACTGAAACACAGCCCTCCCATTCAGCCTCATTTCAGCCATTGTTGCTTATAATATGATCTAAAGGAACATTTGCAGGATTTCATAGAAAGTTTAAATGTTGTTTGATGAGAGCCATTAGATATTTAAATCCAAAATGAATGACACACAGTCGCAAGAGAAGCAATCACAGCACACCTAAAGTGGAGCAGTAACTGCATGACTACCACTGCGCTCCCTCCAGGCTAACGCTGTCCGTGGGGCACGCAGCACCACGGCGCCCAGGAGAACCCCAGGCCAACAGCAGCCCTTGATGCAGGTGCTCTTCTTCCAGAGAACCAGTTCTGTACACCTAGAGCACGACGTGAGAAGGGAAATGCCAGACAGAGAGCCATTTCTCATCCTTTTTCAAAGCCGCCCCACTGAAACCCAGCAGGAGATACAGATCCCAAGAATGAGCCATGAGCTCACCAAGCTGCCACGGCTGACGCTCGCCCTTCACCACTCCACAGCCCAGCAAACGATACTAAATTTTTCCTCTCTCATTTCTGCCCTTCCCAAACCCAACCTTCACTGCTTTCCTACTCTTCTAATTCGAACAATATTTCATAAATACTTTATTTTTTTAACCTCTTCCTTGTTATTTCTCGGTCCTGCCTCTACAAAAATAAGCCTCAACCAACATACTGCTCCTTTTTTTCACTTCATTTCCGCTCTTCTCTCCATTTCCACCCCCTCTTTGGGGGATTCAGAGAGGCTTTCTTGTTTTGGTTGCTGTTTTGTGGATTTTTTTTTCCCCCCTCAATAAATGAGGCCAGATCATCGCCTCATCTCCATCTGACACAGCAATACCCACCCTTCTGGTCATGTCATTCATCTGACCTTCAGACACATCCCCATTCAGTTCCTTCTCTACCCAAAGCCAAGGTCCTTCATTCCTTTCTCCCCAAGCCCTCCCACTCCCTGCCCACCCTCTGCTTCCCCTCCATGCACTTCTGTGATGCCCAACCCCGGCTGGGTCTCTCCCTGGTTCTGCACTGCACTCTGAAGCTCCTGGGGAGGGCTCCTTCTCTTCCTTTTGGGCTTGCTCAGTCGCCGTGATGCTGCAGCTCACATCACGTTACCATTAGGATTTTCCTTGCATCTAGATTTTACCTGCGTCCGACTCGTCACAGCTTTTGTTTTGCATTTTAACAAGAATAAATCTCCTCAGTCAAAGCAGCAAATGTCTCAGGAGTGTTCTTCTCAGCCTGCTCTAAAAACGGGTAACCCGACTTTGATTCTGGGGAAATGCTGCTAAAATGGGGTTGGAGGGAAGCAAACAACTACAAAACGGCAGCAAACAAGACTTCTCTCAGACAAAGACACAAAAACAACAGTATTTTTGCTTCCTGGTTGCTTTTGTCCAAACGTTTTGAAGCAAATGTAACAAAGATAACAGCAATGTTGACAAACTTCATGCTAAGGAGGAAGAGGATTTCCTTCGCACTCCTTGTCCTGCTCCTGCTCTCCGCCCCTCCAGACGTGCAGAGCTGGCCAGGGACACCACGTGTCCAACCGCTCACACCCAGGGCAAACGTCCCCGTCTTGATGTCACGCACGTGTCCAACCGCTCACACCCAGGGGAAACGTCCCCATCTTGATGTCACACACGTGTCCAACCGCTCACACCCAGGGGAAACATCCCCGTCTTGATGTCATGCACGTGTCCAACCGCTCACATCCAGGGGAAACGTCCCCATCTTGATGTCACGCACGTGTCCAACCGCTCACACCCAGGGCAAACGTCCCCATGTTGATGTCACACATGTGTCCAGCCGCTCACACCCAGGGGAAATGTCCCCATCTTGATGTCACACATGTGTCCAACGCTCACACCCAGGGGAAACGTCCCCATCTTGATGTCACACACGTGTCCAACCGCTCACACCCAGGGGAAACGTCCCCATCTTGATGTCACACATGTGTCCAGCCACTCACACCCAGGGGAAATGTCCCCATGTCGATGCACATTACCTGGTGCAAGGTCCAGGGACAGGTTGGAGCAGCAGTGCTGACCCACACGGAAAAAGGATTTAGATCATTTTGGTTTCTGCTCAGGGCAACTGCTTGGAAAAAAGCAATCAAAGATTACCTGTTTTGAACAGGACCCTGGATGTTCATTGGTCGTGAGAAACGCGACGCAATGGAGGAGCAGTAAGTTGCTCAAAGGGATGCTCACAGCCTGACCAGGATGGAGAACTGCACAAAAATATCAAAGACCTACGTGGACAAAGAGCGAGAACCCCGCACTGGAAAAAACAAAGGAACCAAACGCTCTCCCTACAGAAATGTACCCTCCTTACAGCTCGACTGCTCTGGCAGGGTGCTGTCTGCCTAACGCCCTGCAGACAGGACAGCTGATTTCCTTCCATTCACAATTAGGTTGATTTTAAGTAACTGAGGTACCATTCCTTGAGTATTCCAAACCCCAACAAATACTGCAAGAACTGACTTATGGGGCAGAACTGACCACACAGACCTCACTTTCAAAATGCATTTCAAGCGCTCCTCCGTTCCAGCAGAGGAGTTTGACATCGTGTTTCCACGCTGGGAGCACCCTCAGCTCACTGCTTTGCTGAAGCAGAAGGAAGAATCCAGCCCATTACCTCACCACACCTCGGCCCCTTACAGAAACTCCTCTCTCCTGCAAAAAAAGAGCGCCCTAAAGCAGAGCAGTTAGAAGGAACTATCTGTTTCATTAGGACAGTCCGTTTCAGCATTTAATTTGCAAGAAATGCAAACCATCTCCTTGCATGTGCCAGAGCACAAGAGATATTCAAAGGCATCCGACTGAGGCACTTTGCAGCAGCTCAAACCCACGATTCAAATCACAGAGCAAAAGACTCAGTTAAGCTTTTCGGCATCCTTAGGCAACTAAAGCTACAGGAGGAGTAATCCCACCAGCCAGGTCCTTCTGCTCGCTGCGCCGCCGCGTCCCTGTTGCCGCTCGGAGACCAAGCAGAGGGGCTGAGCAGCGTCCTCACACAACCACACGCAGCGCCCTGACTTCCAAAAGAGGCCTTTCAAAAATAAAACCTCTCTTTTTTTCAGCGCCACCCTCTCGTGACCAGTAATTAATTCAGGCCTCCCAAAGTTCTTCACTGCGAATCATTCTGTGGTAATTTTTAATTATTTTTTTTTAATCCCCTGAGATTCAGAACAGGGAAAATTAAAAAAAAACACTCGATTCATTCCCTGCTTTGCATGAACTGCAGGAAAAAGAGCAAAAATAACCAGTGCAATGCTCTCGGACTTTCTTTCACCTCCAATATAATACCAAACAGCATCTTCCTTCACTTTAAGCAAGTCTTCCACCTGATATTACCTCATTAAGTGTCGCTGGAGAAGAAAAACAACCCATCTGCAGGATAACGTCCACTTAGGGCTAAGTCCCTTCCAGGCTCAAAACAAAAGTCACTACAAAGAAATACCCATATTTATCTTGCCCTTCCTGACACAGAAGGAAGTCCTGCAAGACCTGAGCTCCAAGTCCACAGCCACGGACTGCCACAATGCTACGAACTAACCCAGAAACTGCCACCTCAGTGCTGCCCGTGAGAGCACGGCTTTGAAGAGAAGTAACAGGCCGTGCAAGGAGAGCTGCCACGGCCATCTGCCCGTTAATAAAACAAAGGCAGAAGGGCCCAGCCCAGAGCTGAGCCCCCGACACGGCCCACACACACACTGCCAGCCCCACGGCACCATCGGGACCCACAGCCCACGGGGCGTCCCTCCAGCAGCACCTCCCAGGGACGGCCATGGGGCCACGGATGACACGCGGAGCACTCAGCCTCTGAGAACCTCTGGAGAGCACCAATGACCGTGGCTGGAAGAGCTCGGTGAGCCCGGCCTGTTCAGGAAGCGACAGGAACCTACATCTAGAGATAAATATTATGGAAGTTTGAAAATATTTTTCTTTCAACCAAAATAAAGCCTTGGTGGCCCCAGCACACCTGTAAGCCAGGCCTGGTTCTCTGCAGCTGGCGAGGGAGCAACTCCAGGAGCTCCGAACAGCCAGCACAGGCCCAGGAGGACGCCGAGCCCACCGAGAACCCCATGTGTGGGGCAGGAGGAGCCCACAGGCCCCCACATCTCCACCGAGGAGTGGGCACGGCTGCACTGCCAGGCGCAGCCCCGCTGCGCTGAGCGCCGGGACCCCGCTGGGTCCCACAGCCTTAAATGAAAATGGGATTTAATCTTGGACATTTATATGAAAAAAGGCAAGTGAAAAAAAAATCCTGGTGCTTTTAGTCCCTTTTCAATAAGTTATATCAAATAATGTCTTTTGCTAACTACATTAGAGAGCAATTATGACTTAATGGCTGTCTAAATCCATTATCAGTGTACATTTAACCTTTCAATATTTAAAGATAATATTTAATTTGAGCAAATTAATGGACCGCCTGTGAGACCAAACATATCTATTTAGTCTTTCTGGTTTTCCATCAGTGATATTTCTCGTTAGACACCAACTTGTGCGGCGGGCAAACGGCTGGAGCTGCTCCCTGTCTTCGTACCTCCAACGAGCGCTCGCAGCTCGGCGCTAAAATGGCTGGGACAGGAAGCAAGATCCTGAAAGAGCACGCCGCTTCTATCTGCTATCGCTGTTAACGTTGCTTCCAAACCACTCCACAGCTGCTTCTGATCCTGCAGAGAAAATCCATCTCCACAACTGTCTGCGTTGTTAATTACCGCTGCATTAATTCTTTTTTCTTGCCATTCCCATCTTTTAACCTCTGGCTCACGGAACTCTCTGCGCAGAGTTCCTATTTCCAGGAAAATGAGTGCAGCGCTGTTTATGAACTGAAGACTCTCTCAGCACAGAATTCCTATTTCCAAATAACTTACACACGTCAGGCCCGGAAAACAAACAAGCAAACGAAGCCTGATTACCCAAAGACCAAAGGACTCATGAAAGACCCCGCTCCTTTCATATCACAGTTGCCATGGAGTCCTCCTGAAATTTCAAATTAAAATGTACACTTCCCAGCACCAATTCCCTGCTCGTTCCAGCGACCGAAAACCACTCGTTATTTAAGATGGCAAATCAAAAGCGGTTTTAATCACCTTCATCCCACCTTCCCTTCAGCTGGCTGAATCAGCAGCCAGGTTTTCAGCGACGAAATTCATCTTCTTCCAACTCACAGATAACATCGTGCGGAATTCAGATCGCTTACTCGGATGACTAATTACACAGCAAGGAAAGCTGTAACTGTAAACACAAGGCACGGATACAGAAATTTCAGTTTCGGGGGAAAAAAAAATTATCCTCGTTTCAGAGATACTGAGATTCGGTTTCAGGAAGGAGGGAGGAAGCAGGGAACACCTTAAAATACATTCCTCCTCACCATGCAACCATCTAGGCATGATGCTCCGGTGATGTCATCCTCAGTGCCTCTTCTCTCTCAAATAAAAAGGTGATAACGTTCAAAGTTTGCACTATTTAAATAAACACAGGCAAACGGTTGCACTTCACCAATGCAAGCCTGTAAGTGACTGCAAATGCACTACCATGTCAAAACCTGGTGGAGCTCCAGAACTAGGTTGACATCTTATTCACATATTGAAAGGTTAGAGGTGTTCCTCTGCGAATGAGGCACTTTAAATATAGTCTGACTTTGCACGTTGCGTGCACTTCTGATTCCACGGTGCTGCTTATCGGCTTCCGTGACAAAACGCAGAAAAGTTTTTCAGTTGCATGAGTCTGGCAGGAATCCACTGAATTTAGCAACGCCACAGCCAATGCAAGCCACTGTGCGCAAGGAGAAGCCAGACTGACAACACGCAGCAAACGGGCGCGATCCCTCCTCCCAGCAGAGCCAACGGGACCCTTCCTCGAGGAGAAATCCTTCGGATTTGGACGAGAGTTTAAGAAAAATCCCGCATAGATTACATCTTGACCCTGAGCAATAAAGAAGGTTTAACAGCAGCAGAGCTGCTTATGCCACCGCTCACACCCCCTCCGACACACAGCGCCTGACTCCGGATCCCCACCACCGCGTGCTGGGGGGAGCGCGGCCGCATCGGGGTCAGGATTCCAGTCCCAACCAGGAGGCAGGATTTACCTGTTCCAGCTGTAGTAACCAAACGGATTTTAATCTCCACAAATCTACAGGTTAGGCGAGCAAGTTAACTTACTTTAGCAACAAGGTTCTGAAAACAAGCAGCAGAAACCTGCTGCGCAGATGCACGTGTGTGTGTGCGTGCGTGCATTAGGAACTTCCACAAAGGCGCCCCACCTTTCTGCTGCAAGCTCAGGGAAAGCAGAAGTGTTTCATTCACAAACTGCACGGGAGGATTTTCCCCACCAAAAAAAGCGCAGAACCCAGAGCTTCGACAGAATAAAAGCAGGAAAGCATGGCACACCAGCCTCCAACCGTTTCCTTTCAAGGCATGGAAACCTGCCATTCACGCCTTCTTACCTGGAGGAGCCTGCAGCTGCCCCCATGCCCACACCCCCAGCACCCAACCCAGCCTGCACGGGGCCCACCCACGAGGCACGTTCCTGCACGGCTCGCTGGGAGGGGACAGATGGAGATGGAACACGCCATCAAAGTGCTGGAACAGGCACCAGCGAATGTAAACTGGCCACGATGAGATTTTGTCAAAACATTACAATAAGACTTCTGGCCATCAGGACTGAGATGCTGGAATGCCATTCCAAGACAACTTTTGGATCAAAAACCCCACACATTTTAAGACGAGAGTACGGCAGTCCAAGGCACCTGGACCTGCTAATCCTAAACCTCCCTTCCGGGCCCGGCTTCCTTCTAAACACGCTAATAAATGGCACTGATGTACATCCCTGTGTCTGCAAACACAAAAGAAAGACTCCGCAATGCAAGTGTCCCAAGATGGAGACCAACGGCTGGCAACTGAAGACCAGGGGTGACGAACTGTGAGTGGCCGACCAGCTACCTGAAGGGGAACAGCTCAAGAATGCGGGCCTACCCCTTTGTAACAAATCCTTTACTTAAGAAATCGCGCTTCTTTTGTGCTGTCGCTTGTGAGACGCAACGGCAATCCCAGCTGCTCACGGATCTTATGCTACAGTACCTCACAGCTCACATGGAAAATGCGGAACACAAGGGGACGGTATGCAATGGCATGTGAAAGAGTACAATTCCCTTCCAGCCCTCCTGCTGCAGTTCGGTTTGAACCAAGCACCAACCACACACCTTCAGTATGACCACTGCCAGCTCTCCGGAGATAGAAACACAAACACGTATGCAACAGCCGGCTCTGTCCACTAAGGATACTGTAAATAACCTGCTGAAATGCTCCTGAGAGAAGAGAGGAGATAATGTGGAGGCCAGAACGGTTCCGAGTTTACTGAGAAGTGTTGTCCTCAAGCAAAGAAATCCTTCTGGTTCAGAATCTGCGTTTCTTCCAAGGAAGTAAACGTTTTCCTCCCTCTCCGACACAGGCACACAACCCGTGGGGCTGCAGGAGTCCATCTGACCACAGCCCTCAGCCGCCCCATTCCTGCTTGGGTCCCCGCAGCCCCCGCAGAGCCCTCCCCATCCCACAGGATGGCCATCGCCAACCCGGAGCAGCCCTGCTCGCTCTGAACCACGTCCTCAGGCTTCCTCAGTGCAATGGGAATAGCTGCTCCACTCAGTGGGGAAACTAATTCTGCCCGCAACGAAACATCTGCTGACGACTACAGAGCAGACAGAGAGGCTCTATTATATAGAGAGTTACCTTCAACCCCCAGGGACTAGCAGAAGACCTTGACCTGCACAGCAGACGTGCCACCAGGTCCCTCCCCACGGGAAGTTTGTCTCCAGCTCAGCTCTTTCCAGGGAAAAATACCACCGAGGCTCAGTCAAAAGGGAATTACTGGTAAGCTTCTTAGGTGCAAGCTCCGAGCCAAAATTAATCTTGAGACAATTAGATTCAGCTCTATTCAGCAGAAGACAGTTAAGCCCAAAGCTGTAGAACCCAACACCAGTGAAAATGAGCTTTGCAGATCGGTGCAGCCAGGGGAAGTGGATGAGCGGCGCCCCGCGGAGAGGCACCACGTAAAGCTGAACGTTGGTAGGACCAAGGCTACGTGGGGGCCCACAGGCAACCACCAGGATCAGAGAAAAGCAAACAAACGTTGCTATGCCTCAGCAAACCTTATTAATTTCAGAAATTACAACCTCTGAAACCAACGCCAACAATTAGGAATCAGAGACTGTCCTCTTGCTGTCATCTTAAAAGCTAAAGAGGACTGCATCTACGGACCTGAGAGAAGATAATTGTTGGTTAGACTTCTGTTTGTGACCATCAGAAATGTTACCTTAATTTGGCCTTAATGACCTATAATCTCTTTTAGCATATGGCTTTTAGAATGGTTATTATTCAGCTTGATCTATGGCTATAATGGAGCAGAACAGAACTGTGGGTATAATTAAAATAAGTTCCTGTAAAAGTGGAATATGTAGTACACTGCTAATGTGTAAATGACTAAATAACTTAATTAGGTGAAATGAAGTGCACTTATAACCACAGATGCTTAAGCCGAATCATAATAATGTTGTGTATGCGAATATATTTTTTTAAATATGTTTGTAACCCAAACAGTAGGACAAGGAAATACAAAGCACACGCCGGCTACAAGAGTGGCAGCGCTGGCTTTTCTCTAAAGGGAAGCTTTCTTCACGAGTTAACGTGAAGCTGGTAGAGAAATAACGCCTTGACGTCGCTTTGAAACACCGACAGGAAGCAACTCGTCCACAGGCTGCTCCCGTCCCAACAAGCAGCAACACCTACAGCACAACATAACCCTTCTGGGCAAGCCTAAAAGAGCAAACGAACAAACCCAGCTCTCCTTCTCCAGGCCCACCGGTTTGGATCACGCCTTTCCACTCCTGTACCCACCTCCTTCATTATCGTCAGTATGTAGGGCAATGAAATGTACAGATCTGCAGAGCGCAGGCAGACAAAGAGCCCGATCCTTCTCACACAGAAGTCAGCAGGAAAATTCCCATTGCTTTCAACATCCCAAAGACTGGGCTCCAGCTCAGGGGGAGAAGCACATAAAGTGCACTTGACGATTCAAAACATGGGCCTGATCTTGACAGTCTTCCATCTGAGACTGTCAAACTGAATACGAGCAGCTCTAAAAATCACTTACAGCACTTGTGCTCATTGATTCATCCATATTCATTCTTCCCCTCTCACTGAATCCTTGCTGTAGGTGAATGTAACATAACCATGAGCATGATGAGGAGATGAATAAGACAAATTATTGAATGTGCTCTTGAAGGAGGCTTCAGCCAAACAAGCAACCAGGAAATGTGTACTTTAATTTCACAATGAAAATGAACAGGATGAGCGCGGGGCGGAATCTTCGCGAGGAGAAGAGCTGGCACCTCTTCCTCCCAGAAAGCCACGGTGCTCCCCAGCCAAAGAGAAGAGGTTTCAGGCCGCAGCCTGCGAGCTTCCCAGCAGAACGCCGGGATAACACAGCAGAGCTGTGGGGGTGCTGGCAGAATTACGCTGATTTATTCCAGTTGTGGAGCTGGCAGGTTATATAAATCCCCCGCCACTTCCTTCTGCATGCTATCCATTATGTTCCTATTACTCAAAAGAGAAGGTTACCAAGCCGCAATGGCCAGATGACGCTTTCCCATCAGTTGTTTTAACTTTCTCACACCCATTAATTAGCTGCTTCTAATAAGAAGCGCAACACGTGCAGGATTTCGGAGGGGGTCCGACTCAAGAAGCGCGAACATCCCCCAGAAAAGCGGCCTCAGCGGCGCTCGGCAACGCAGCACGAGGCAGTGACGGCCAGCAGTTCTGACAGCGTGCCGCAAGGAACCTTCCCCGTTCCACCAACCAGTACATGAGACGCTCCTCCTTGAAGTCCTCTCAGGAAACTGATTGAATTAGAAAAGGATCAAAACCCTTTTCAGCCTGAAAATAATTTGAAATCCCCACAATGAATGCAGGAGAGCAAAACAGCTCTTGTATGTAAGCAAGCCCGCTTTAAGGCAAAATTTGGACTGAATCAAAAGTCTTGGAACGACGATCTGGAAGCTGCTGCTATTAGTCACCGAGCTGGAATAAAACCAAAAGATGCTTCTAATGGAGATGTGCACCCATGGCCTGCCATTGGGAGCAGCCTCGTGGGACACGCTGACAGAACAGACGAAACGGCAGCGCAGGGACACCTCCCCCAGAGCTGCACCTCCAAGGAGCTCCCACCTCAGCCCCAGCCTCAGGAAATGCATCCAGCGCCACTGGAGCCCACCAGCCCTCCAGGGCACACAGCACCAAGCATCTGCGGCACCTTCAATGAACAGCATAAATACATAAGCAACCACATAAAACACTGCAGCTTTCGAGTCCACGTCATGCGGGCTCTTGATGCTTCGGACACGAGAGTGAGGGATTTTGTGTTCAAAACAAAAGAAAACAACCCAAGAAATAAGGATTCAAATAGACCCAGGCGATCTTCAAGATCGGATCCACCCCATTTAAGCCCAGCCATCTACAAAGCAGGCGTATGGCCACCGAGCTCTCCTTATCCAAGACGGAGAGAGCGCCTGCAACAGCCACCCACCCTCAGCCAGCGCCTAAAGAGGCCACACAAAGTTTATTTTTTCCAGCCGTGGGGACAGGACTGAGCTGAATAGGAAAAAACAACTTCATATTAAAGAGAATAAAGCTGCTTCTTTCATAATCCCACACTTTCTATTTAAGCTCTTTCCATTTTGGATTAAGAAAACAACAATTCTCCATTACGCATGGCATTAGACGCTGCCCTGCTTTCGAACACGTCTCGATTCTGCCCAGTGGCAATCAACGCTGGGGAAGATGTTTTACATTTAAGAATACGTTAAAACCCAGATACGTACTTCCCAAAGGTTAAAATGTCACATTTTTGGTGCAGCCAATGCTGTCCTCTCCTGACGCTGAGATAACATGAGCTTGATGGGCACTATAATGCAAACACTAATCACACAATCGCAGACTCATGGAAAGGCTTAGGATGGAAGGGACCCTGAAGATCATCTAGATCAAATCTCCCTGCCACAGACAGGGCTGTCACCTCGTTTCCTAGCTAAGGCTCAGATTACAGCGCTGTCAATTCCTTCTGCCGCTCCCATGTCCTCACTTCCAAACTGGAAACAGATCACCTCTTCCGAGCCCTAAGCAGGGAAACGCTCAGGGGCAGAAGGGGAGGATGTGGGAACACAGGCTCCAGCGGCTGGACAGACAGAACCACACTACGACGCGCTCCCACGGTGGTCACTTTCTGGACTTTGGAGAACCTTCACGTTTGGAGAAGCGTCCCCCTGACGACCCATTTCACATTCAAATGCGCAATGGAAGAGCTCTCTATTCTGGATTTGTGCTGCAGAAAGACTAAATCTTGCCCTACAGTGCTCAGATAATGAAGGTTTAATGAACTGCAGCGCTCCTCCTGTCCTACAGAGCTTGCATTCACGAGTCCGAGGAAAGATTAAAAGCAAGCCAGTCACAGAGGAGAAAGAGAGACAAGAAAATGCCACACATCTGGGCACTGGGCTGCACAGGGAGGTAAGAAGTGACGGCGCTGCTGACCCAGTACTGCTGCAGTCACCTGGGCTCGGCTCCAGACCGGGTGTTTGCTGTCTGCTGATCCATCATTCTGCCCTGCTGACCCCTCACTGGGCACCAGCGTGTTTTCAGCACCACGTACGCTGCAGTCGCAGGCAGGCAGATGCCAAGGAGCATCAGCACCGCCCAAAGCACTGAACCAGACCTGGCCACGAGCACCGATCCAACGCACCTTCACCGCTGCGCTGCCACCAGAGCCAGTTAGCCAACTGGGTTAAAGGCAGATAAAAAGATGGGCTATTAAGGAGAAAACCAGGAGAGGAGAAAAGACAATGTCCACTCGTTAATAAGCAAGTTCATAAATCAAGTGCTCCAACTCCTGATGTTTACAAAATATCTGATTTCAGGAATGTGAATTTTCCCCTGTTTATACAACAAGACACAGCATTTCCTAAATAAGTAAACCTTTCCAAAGAATATTAAGTCAACAGAGCGATTACACGCAGAAAACAAAAGTTCAGAAAAGCATCTGCTGACAACTCTGATCCTGCAGAATAACGATCGTGTCTCTAATCAGGACTTAACGCATCATCCCTCCTGAAGGACAGCATCCGGCCATGAAGTTGGCTAAGGAGGGCCCAGACACGGAAAAAGAGCAGAAGTGGTCCCAAAAAATGAGAGCAGAGGGCTGAGCAGCAAACCTGCACCCACACTGTGCAAGCAGAATGACAAACAACGCGCCGGACAGGAGCAGCACACCCAAAATCACACGGCACGGAGAGGATCAGTCAAAAGCATCCTGCAAACCCTTGCTTCCGCTGCCCCTTCACACCTCTGCCACGAACAGATAGCATGAGAAAAGCATCCCAGGTCTGAAAACAATGTTTTGAAGCCAGCTGCAGTCAGACAAGCGGATTTGGCGCAGCGCTGCATGGAGCGCTCGCAGCCTCGGCTCCACGGCGCTGCGAAGGCTGCAGCAGAGCGCTCTGAGTTTCAGGCGATGGGATCCACGCTATGCTACGTGAGATGCTCCGCCAGAGAGGCTCTGCAGCCCTGGGGCTGATGCTGGATTAGCAGGGAGGGCGAGGGGCAGGCTGCTCTCACAGGTCAGAAACCAACCAGCAACTGATGCCGCTTGCTCCAACTACTCAGACTGCCTCATCCCCGCCCTTCTACCCAGATATCCACTGCACAAGACCAGCTATGAGGCCGAACGGAGCTCAGGGTGAGGATGAGGAGTGCTCATCCCCAACACAGCAGCAGGGCACCAAGCACCTGCTGCGACTTTCAGGGTCAAGCACGGCACGCAGCCCCAGTAATTACAGACGCGGCCCTAGGAAGAGCCAGAAATAACGCAACACAGCGGCACTTCGGCCCCGCCAGGCCTCGGGAGCTGCAGGCCGGGAGCAGGCCGCAGAGCAGGGGGGGAGCGGTGCGGTTTTGTTGTGTTCGCTGCCAGGCTGGAGGCTCCCACGGCCGCATTCAGCCCAGCGCCGCGCCCGGAGCCAAGTCCCCAACTTATCAGAGAGGTTTGTAATGGAAATGCTGACAGCCCCTTCAGTCTAGTGGCACTGGCAGGTGCTCCCACAATGCAGGACATAATTCAATCAGGCTTTTGGCTGACGTCACGAAGCACAGAACAACTCAAATGCTTTATGAACAGCACCAGAACCCCTGAGATTCAATTACGGCGCTGATATTCGATCAGGAGTCGTATTTAGCTGTTTTTAATATAACAAAACCTTTGTACGGGTTATTTATCAAATAGGTTCATCATATTTAAATGTACAGTCAGAGAGAAGAGTGCAGCGCGCCGCGCTAATCTGGCCAGCCCAAATCCTCAGGAACAAGACAGGCTTTTATTCAGGAAAACCAGCACTGGGATTCACGCAGGACTCGGATCTTTGTATGCTACACAGCTGGAAGAACTCAGTAAGAACTCAATCCCTGTCCTCCTATGGACTACACACATGAATTAAGCCAGTGATTTCCTTCCCCTTCTGCCCTCCCCCCCCAAATTTCTGGACCCTTAAAATTATCCCAGTGAACATCCAGACTGCTTTGCCATGAACGTAAACTGTAAAAGGGTTTTTTTTTTTGTGGGTTTTTTTGTTTGTTTGTTTTGTTTTTTAAAGCAAACTTTACTGGAGCCTTTAGAAACAGCCCATGGGCCTGAAAGGATCCGCAACAGCAGTGAGAGCCCACGGGCAGAACCCCTCCATGCATAGGAGCAGAAGCGCCCAGAGGCAGCACCCCTTCCACCAGGTGGAAGGAAAATGGCTGCACTGGACAGACCAGCTCCTGGGGGATTAGGCAAATTCCACCAGCGTGCTCCAGAAATACAGCAGCGCCTGCGGAGGGCTGTTTCCAGAACAGATCAACACCCAGACAGACAACAATGGGTCGCAGCTCGGGATCATCACCGCTCCCAGCAGCTGTCCTGAAATACCCCATCCTGGCTGTCACAGCAGCGCGGCGCCCGCAGCAGCTGCACTGCACCTTGCAGGAGGTGCTTCCTCCCCATCCCAGGATCTGGTGGTAAAGCCACCTCTACCCACACCTGGCTCAAAGAGCAGCACGCCAACACTAGTCAGCAGCTCGGCTGCTTCTCCTCATGTGGGCATGGCTCTGGGTAGCACACCCAGACCCAAGCAGGGACCCGGGCACAAGCATCAGACCCAGGCTTGCCCACGGGCAGGGCCATCACGCCAGCTGCAAGTCTGGGAAGCTCCGGGCAGCACCAACAGGCCGGTATGGGCACCGGGCTGGATCCCACTCGGTGTCCCCCAGGGGACAACTGAACAGACCCCTCAGCCACGCAGGCCGCACCGGCTGCAGGACGGCAGATCAGGAAGCCTGGTGGTGACTTCTACTTGGCCAACAATAGCGTGGGGTAAATGTCATCAAATTAAATGACTCAAGGGCTGTAGCTGCCCTTATCCCTCCTGCCTTGCGAGGGACAAGAGGAACTCTGCCAGCTGTCTGCAGACAGCTTTACAGGCTTCAGAACAATAGACAGCCTCAGATTCACAGCATCAGAAATTATTTCCGCATCTGGAAACGGAACTTCTACACCTTTACAGCCACACTCCGGCTGCATCCACCCCTCTGGCACTGTTTACCTGGGAGAATTCTGGAGCAAGGTCTTCAAACCCCGACAGACACCAACCCTGCTCTGTCCTGAACGGTCACAGCTCTGCTGTCCTGGCTCGTGGGCACGGATCTGTGTGACAGCACGGCACCAAGCACTGCGACCGCGGCCCCGCGGCCACCGGCTCTGCTCCCTCCCGGGCCCTCCTCACACAACTTTCCAGCTACAAAATGTAGTTTACCATTAGAAGTAAATGTTTGATCTGTAAAGCTTACAGAGCGGCTTTGTTTATCATAGCAGATGAAAGAAAAAAAAGGGAATAATTTTAAACTCGAAACAAAACTGTTTATATGACAGCTTTTAGTGCTCCACGATTCTGTGCATTTAAGAGAGATTCAAGCAATCAGCAGCATAAACTTTCATTACATAGTTCTATTATATATGTTTATGTGAGCTGGTTGCTCGTCTGTTATTTAAGTGATCTCCTCGTCACAACAGCAGGGCAGGGGTATTTGCTGATCTTGTCAAAAGGCATCAGGAGGTTCACTGGCAGCACCCTGCCATCCCAGAACAAGTGAGCCCAAACCCTCCTGGGGGTAAACCCAAAATCAAAGAGATTCTAAATTCAGCCATCGTAGAATTACGGGGCTGGGGGGGGGAAATAATATTAATTCTAAAAAAAAATCACACATTCCTTCCGCAGCAGCCAAAAAATCAGAGCAAGTGGTGAAAGATGAAAACTGGTAACTTGGTGCTCGCAAGCCGCAGAGGCTGACCATTATTTATGCCTACTTCGTGTTTCCTGGGAATCCAGTCAACCAGAAGCTGCTTTTGCCTACGACAAGAATCAATGCGGGGCTGGGAGCGGGGAGGGCGCGGACCTCACGGGCAGAAGCCTGCCTGCACCTCACGCTGCCCGCTGCCCCTCTTCTCTGCACCCTTCCCGAGCGCATCACACCAGCTCCGCGCACCTCCCCGAGCCCCGGGCAGCCCCAGCTCCCCACCCATCACAGACACCCCTCCCACGGAGAACTTCTACCCGCTGCACCATCCCCAGCACCATCCGTGACTGCAGACCGGGGCTGCGGCACGCACCAGCGTCTCCTCCAGGTGACATTTGGCTGGGTCTGGCCCCCGAGCCATCCAGCCTCTCAGACAGCTAACGTGTGTGTTTCTGAATTATTAAATGTATTCGGGAGCCCTGACAAGGTAGATATACAGTGACGATGACAAAAAGCGTTTCTAAAAGAGCTGCAGCAGCTGGGAGGCACGGCTGAGCCGCCTCGCGCCGATGGCACCCCACGCAGCCCTTCTGTGGACGTCAGCTCAGACCCTCTGCCATCAGCCAGGGCTGCTTCTCAGAAAGGACAGGGAGTTATTTCTCCATTTTTCAGGCGCCAAGGTTTAACCTCCAGCTTCGGAACGGAGGCGGCTGCCCGCTGGGGTGTGCCTCGAGATGCTCCCACGGGATGCACTCAGGCTGGGACACACACAGAAGGAACCTCTCCCCTGCAGCACTCAGCTCCTCCAAGCAGGCTCGGCAGCGCTGGAGAACCTCTCTACAGGCAAACACTCAGCTCCCGCACATTGGCACAGCAGCGTGAGGCCAGCCCTGCAGCGCGGTCCCATCCTGCCCGCTGGCAGGGAGCATCCTGAGCGCCCGGAGCTGGGAGGCAGGGAGCATTCCTCTCCTCAATCGCAATCAGAGAACACGGGGGTGGGAAGCACGGCCGGTCTTTGTGTACCCCGGCTACATCCTGAAGCACACCAGCAGCGTCTGCGGGGCCGCAGTCGGGGTTCTGGCACAGCACTGAGCACAGTCGCCCTTCAGCCACGCACACAACCGCCACGGCTACATCCCCGTGCTGCTTCTCCTTCCCTGCTGAAAAGTACTGATGCACAAGCTAAAAATTCCTTTTCCTTTCCTCATTTTTAATCGCGCTTCCAAAACGCCACCCGTGAGACAAAAGGGCTCTTCCAGAAATCCCACCACGCTGCTCCTGCTGACGCCACGGACCCCTGCACGCACACCAAGGTGCGCCCAGGCCGGCCACTCCATACTCAAACACCGCGTCTCCAGATGGGGATTACACTGAACCGGTTCTGATAAGCAACTGATCATGGCAAAATGATGCCTCCTACCCTTCAAGCCACAGCCCGAAAAACGTGATGCTGCTTCCTCACACCATTTTGCTGTCATTTGCTCACGGGCACGCAAAAAGTTTTTTTTTTAAAGAAAAAAAAAAACAACAACTTCAAAACCGAGCTGAGTTCGTGGTTCCCTCATTTAGGGTGCATTAATTTGTAATGGCTGTTATTCTAATGCAGGACAAGCCTTAATCAAACTAATGGCGAAATTAAAAGCAAGTCTTTAAATCCTTTAAACTGACTTAGCCGTGCGCAGCGGGGTCCGTGCTGGAGGGATTTTCTGTGCTGCAGGAGAGGCCCAGCAGCCCAACTCGGGCACTCTAATGCTGCCCCACGCACAGCGCTCACACGCACACAGCGGGCAATCTGCGGCAGGCGCGGGAGAACTCAGGTACAACGCAGCACTTGAAACAGAAGAAGCAGGAATTGAGCCCGGTCGGGAAGATGTGGGCTTTGATTAACGGTCCACAAGCCGATATGTGCCAAAGGTGACAGACCGAGCCAATTCCCCAGCGCCGCGACTGCTGCAGATCTGCTTCAGCTCCCACCCTGCGCACCCAGCAGCAGCCACGGCCGTGTCCAGCCGTCACAGACATGGCACGCGCTGAGCTGGCGGCAAACGCCCGCGCCGAGGAAGCCGAGCTATGCCGAAAATTTCAGGAAAGTTCGTTTTATTTTAGCAACTGCCCTAACAACAACAACGACGACGACAACGCGGACGGCAAACCCTGCTTCCTCCTACGGGGCGAGCGCTGCTCAGCTGAAGTCGCAGGTATTGAATCGCTTAACAAACACCGCATAAATCTGAGCTAACTCCAGGGGAGCGTTCTCCAAAACCAGCGCAGCCCTCAGCAGCTCCCCAGTCCGGCCAGAGTCCCTCCGCCAGCGTGGCTGAATTGCTTTACTGCTCTCTGCCGAACACCTGCAAACATCAAACAAAAACTCCTGGTCCTTTACTGGGTTGACAAAAGCCTTTCATGTGAAAAATGCTCCATGGGAATGTCACGGCTGTGGCTCAGGTTACATTCCTTTCTCCCGCGCAGCCCTCACCATTTCTCAACATGGTAAGAAGCCATGTTTGTGAAATTAAAGATTAAAAGGAAACGTGGCTTTACTTTATTTCCATTCACACGTTACAAATCACAATGGAGCATCATATACGAGGCGAGTAGAAAAGCCATCAGGATGACTTTAAGCATGAAATATTACCTCACTTCCCAAACTACAGTTAGTTTCACTTCACCGCTGGGGGTTTCTTTTCTTTGGGGTCTTTTTTTTTTTTTTTAACGAGAGAAGTTTCAGCTCCACGCAGAAGGATGACACCCGTGGCTCCCCCTCGCAGCAAACGTGGCCGTTCACAGAGGACCGCTACGGGAAGCTGAGGCTGCAGGAGGGCACCAGCCCAGCAGGAAGGACGCGCCGCACGCCGGCTGCCGGACCTCTGCGTTAGCAGGACGCAGATCCAGCACAGCAACCCGCACGCACGCACTGTGCAGCTCCCTCTGAACCTTCCCCGCAGCCCCACAGAACGCTGCCGGGTGTCCGCACACAACCCCGCACTTGCCAAGCGCTGCAGGAGGCGGCCGGAGCGCTTCCCAGCAGCGAGCCGCGCGCCCAGCCAGCTGCCAGCACAGCACGCAGCCCCGCGGCCGCAGCCAGCGCCCACACAGACGTGCATCCCCACAACTTTTTGGACATCGCTGCTCGCCCGCTACACCGCCCCACGTCTCGCACCGAGCAGCAGAGGTTTGGGAAGTAAACCCAAGCTGATTTTCCCTTCCAAGAGCGTACCCTGCGCTGCACATCTTTGTGCAAGCAGCGTGCCAACGCACAGAACGTGCCTGTGCCGAGCCATCGAGCGGGGCACTCGCCCTGTGCCACCAGGCTGCCCGTGCACACACACAGCGGGGTGCTGCGGGAGCCCCCAGGTGCCGCCCGGGATGGGCCCTACCTTAACCTTACCGACTTAGCACGTCACCTGGACCTGGCAAAGGATGTGCCAAGGTTACCTGAATGCTTTCAGGCCCCGAGACAACAAAAACAGCAGCAGCCCTCCGCTTCCCTCACTGCTGAGGTTCGCTCTGCTGTGCTGTTTCTGATCAGAATGCCCTCCCAGATGAGGTTCGTGGTGCATTTATTCAATAGGGCTGCCCAGCTAATTGCTGGTAGACCAAGTGTCGTCGCCGCGCTGGCCGCTACGTAAGCATGGCAAATTGATTTGTCTGGCACAAATACTTCTCGCTTCCCTCCAATGGAAACAAATAAAGGGAATATTATATATTTGCTTAAATCAGGTACTTAAACTACGTAATTCGGAAAGTGACAGAAAATGGGATCAAAACGTCCGGCCCGTGCAGCGTAAGGCGAAGCACGTCCGGAAAGTTATTCGAACCTCACAGTACAATTCTCAAAGTCACCACGCTCGTAACAGAGCCAAATCTGCAAAAATAAAGGGTGGCGTTTCGCAAGCCTGAGCAGAATAAAACGCGTACAATGGATCCCTAGTAACTGCGGGCGGCACTCGGTGCAGCATCCTACAAGCGCACGCTGCAGACTCCTGTCAGATTTCAAAGTCCTTCTTCGGAAATAAAAAGTTAATTAACGCCCGGGCGCCTCTAATAGCAGCGGTTCTGAGGAGCGCACCGAAGAGGTTCCTTTAACTGAGCGCCAACTGCCAACGCCAGGCACGGAGCTGCACACAGTGACGTGTTCCTATCTGGGCATCCACGGGCGCTGCGCAGCGGGGCTCGTCCAAACGCACCGGGTGGTGAGAGCAGCCCCGCTCCCCCCGGCTCCGCGCCGCTCCGTGCGGCCGCTCCGCAGCTCCCAGCGGGGCCGGGGCTGCGTCCTGCGCTGAGCACCGCACGCACCTCGCCCAGCTGCGCGGCGCAGCCAGGAGACTCCCAGCGCCTCGCTGCCTTTGCTAGCTTTACCTCTCGTTTCTCAGGCGTCTAAAAGCCTCCGCGTAAAGCTACGCTTGCCAGACGATTATTGCGCACACATGTTCCGCCGCGACCAACTCCGCTATTTCTTTTGTCATCCAGCGGGACTCCTGCCTCGCAGAAGGCAGAAGTTGCCCACGGAGCCCGGCCGCAGCCAAACAACCGCACGCACAAACAAACCCTGGGCAGCGTCAGGGGCTCGTCAGACGCGGGCGGGTACGTGGAAAGAAAATGTCCCGCTTTCCATCTGCGGGCTTCAGTTCGGCAGAAAAAACATCACCCTCCTCCGCTCCGAGGAGCGCCGCACCTCGAGAGCGCGGCGCCCGGGCTCGGCTGCGCGCTCCATTCATTATTTAATCCCGGCAGCCTTCCTTATTTACCGCATTAATTCCCCCGCAAGATGCTTTGATTCTCGCTCCTCGAGTCTAAAATTGTGTGTAAAAACCCTCAGGGCCAAATCAGAAAAAAAAACAAAACGGCAGCAAAAACTTGAACTGCCTCACCTTGAGCAACGACACGGAGCAGCGACTGAAAAAAAAATCATAAATCAGTGGAAACGCTGCGAGAACGGCTCGTGGAAACAGCAGTAATAATACTAAGGGTAACAACAGGAAGAATTCCGCTCCGGCCGGAATGGATCAGCGCCCCAGAAGAGATTACCACAACCACAACAAAGGTAATGCCTGTGGATAAACAGCAGAGCATCGCAGCCGCGCGCTGAACAAAGCGGGTACGTACTTGAGCCAGTAAAATGTCCACTCGCCAAGGAAGTTGGTCCATTTTTGCCACTGCTCACGGGAGGTGAAAACATCTAGAAAAAGGAAAAAGAAAACGACAAAAAAGCAACAGAGAGACGTTACTACAGGAAAAGCGCTGCCGGCCAAAGTTCCTCCGCCGCAAACTCTGCCCGGCCCCGGGGGCAGCCCCGGCACGGAGCCCCCCGGCTCCGCACCCCCAGCAGCACCCCGGCAAAACGCAGCCCCGCGCCCGCATCGCTCCCCCCCATCCTCGCTGGTTGAGGAAGGCAGAAAAAAGTTTGCTGGGCGAAACCTTGGCCATAAAGGTAGCAGCGTCCATCCGCAGCCCGCTCTAGGGCTCTCCTGTCATCCGTGTGCCCAGATAATGACCGTGCAAAGTGCCACCTGCCCTAAATCCTCATTCCCTCTCTAAGAGGAGCGCAGTCTGAGCGCGCCGCTCCCTCTCACTCTCTCTCTCACCCTCTCTCTCGCTTGCATTTATTTCGACCCTAATTGGTTTCTCTCTTCCTCGACGTGTCTGGTGGGTAACACGCACCTTCCCTGAGTCAGAGCCTGCAAAAAGCCAGGGAACAAATGGAAAAAGTGCACCGAGCGACGAGGGGGCTGCCGGGCTGCCTGGGGCTGCGCTTCCCGGCCCAACTTCCCAAAGCCATCCCTCCGGAGCCGAGCGCGGAGCGGCGGCCGCAGCCCCAGCCGGGAGGAGCCGCGCTCAGCTCCGCTCAGCTCAGCGCCGCGCGCGCATCCCGCGGCCAACCCGCGGCCCCTGCGGGAAGGGGCGAGCGCTGGAAGGGAGGGACGGGCGGCGGGGGAAGGAAGAAGGGCCCGGGGGGGGCTCGCGGGGCCGGGCAGGAGCCCCCGAGCTCGGGGGAAAGGTGCCGCGGAAAAACTTTCAGCGGAGGCAGTCGCGGATCTCCTCGCGCTTCCCACGTGCCGAAAAACCCGGAGCCGGGGAAGAACCGAAAGCGGAGTATCGGGATCCCGTCAGGCAGGCAGGCAGCAGCGAGTCCCCGCGCCGTGCCGGGGGAAGCGCTCGGCCAAGTGCCGGAGGTCGGCGCCGGGCAGCGCGGAGAAACGCGCCGCGTTTCGGGGCGTCTCTTCCCGGTCGAAATCATTTTCGGCATCCGAGACGCTCCGAGCAGCCGCGCGCACCGTCGCGCTTCCCATCACCGACAAGAAAAACGCCTAATTCGGGTCTGGATTTTTTTTTAAGCAGAAAGGTATTTACCGTGGCTGAAGCCGCCGATTAAAAATTACCCAATGCGCTCCGATCGCACTTCGGCTGGGTTTGGGTTGCCTTTTTTTTTTTTTTTTTTTTT
>JACDJE010000566.1:101150-198163 GCA_016647715.1 Pavo muticus | reverse complement strand
GTGGGGTGCTGCTCTGGGTGGCCGTTGGGAAGAGTGGGAAGTGGGATGTTGCTATGGGTAGCAGTGGGGGTGAGAAGTGGGGTGCTGCTATGGGTAGCAGTAGGGGTGAGAAGTGGGGTGCTGCTCTGGGGGTGAGCATTGGGAGGAAGGATGGGAAATGGGGTGCTGATCGGCATGGCAGTGGGGAGGGATGGGGTCAAGGTGCTGCTCTGGGTGGCCATTGGGAAGAGTGGGGTGCTGCTATGGATAGCAGTGGGGGGTGAGAAGTGGGGTGCTGCTCTGGAGGGGAGCGTTGAGAGGAAGGATGGGAAATAATTGGGGTGCTGCTCTGGGGAAGCAGTGTGGGGGTTGGAAGTGGGTGGGGCTGCTCTGAGTGGCCGCTGGGAGCAGTGGGAAGTGGGGTGCTGCAATGGGTAGCACTGGGGGAGGTGAGAAGTGGGGTGCTGTTCTGGGGAGGAGCATTGGGAGGAAGGATGGGAAATGGGGCACTGATCAGCATGGCAATGGGGAGGGATGGGATCGGGGTGCTGCTCTGGGTGGCCATTGGGAGCAGTGGGAAGTGGGGTGCTGCTTTGGGTGGCACTGGAGGTTGAGAAGTGGGGTGCTGTTCTTCATGGCCGTTGGGAGGGTAAGAAGTAGGGTACCATGCTGGGCGACCATTGGGAGGAATGGGGTGCTGGTTTGTATGGCTTTTGGCAGGGATGGGATCAGGGTGCTGCACTGGGGATCACAGGGAGGGATGGGATCAGGGTGCTGCACTGGGGGGCTGTGAGGATGGTAAGAAGTGGGGTACAGCTGTGGGTGCCCATTGGGAGGGATGAGGTCAGGTCCCGCTCTGCGTGGCCGTTAGGAGGGGTGCCATCAGGGTGCTGGTCTGGGGCAGGATGGCTGTGGGCACCACCTCTTCCCCCTCAGCTCGCTGGAGGGTGGGTGAGAAACCTTTCGTGGTTTCTCTTCCTTGTGGCCATAGGAAGGTGGTCAAAGTCCAAACTTCTGTTGGGCAACAGAGCAGGAAAACTGCCCGAATTCCAACCTTTTATCCCCAGAGAATACAAAGGGCCCCATGCAGCACTGTGGGTCTGGGGAGAATGAGTTGTCCCGGAGTGGTGGGACGTGTCCAGGGGCCATGGCGGACTGCAGCCCCTCGCATGGTGTCCCTCAGAACTGCCATTCTCTGCGGCCTGCCTTAACCGCAGCCAGCGTGGGAGCAAATGGCACCTGCTCACTATGGGATGGGCCCTTCCTGCTCTTCGGATGGCTGTGGTATTTGCACTGTCACCATGGCCTACCTCAGTGGTCCCACCAGGCCATCCGAAGGGCTCTGGTGACGCTGCCCCACGTGCACCCTGCTAGGAAGCCTCTAGATCCTGGGCACCATTTCCTCTGACATGTTCCTTCCCCCCCCCTCTCCCAGCCTTGCAAGTGTCTGCAGGGCACCGTGCATGCACTCAAAGGGTGTTCCTGGATGAGGCTGTGGTCAGTGGAAGCCCTTCCCAAAGAGACACCAACAAGGCCACTTTCCAGCCTCTGGGTTGGAAGGGTGCTTCTTACACTGGCAGCTGAGCTGGAAGCGTCCATGGAATTCCAGCAGAAGTCCCAGAGAGTGTCCCTAATGCCTTCCCTTCTGTTCCCACTGGGAACATGGCGCTGGACTGGCACTGAGACTGGCAGCATGTCCAGTGCCTCCAACAGCTCCAAGTACGGCCCTGGTAGTTGTGGCTTTGCCAGTGCTTTTGTGCCCTGCCCACAGGGGAGGGGGTTTGAGGGGTGGCACCCACAGCCAGGAGGGCTCCATCTCCTCGCCCAGCAGAGATATTTAGGAGGGGACCTGCGGCCTGGCATGCAGTGCGACCGCAAGATGGGTGACGCTGCGTGAGACATCACTTGCAGGGCCGTAGTGCTCTGAGCTGTCAGCTCAGCACAGGCATATGGGTGTCCAAAGAAGTTCTAGGCACAGATAAGACTTTCAGTTGGGATTTGTGCCTCAGGGGACCAATGGGAACATTTAAGGGCAATGTACACAGCCATTAGTAGTGCTTTTAGCATATCAGCTTCAGTGTGTCCTCACTGACTGCCTCAATGGTACCGAGTTCAGTGAGTGCTCCAAGCACGGCCAGAGGGCTGGGCCCTGGTGCAGCCTGCAGCCCTGCTCCCCATCGGGTGCCGCCCTGAAGGGAGGCAGGGCGAGCAGATCCAGGTGCCCACGAGGGCTGGGAACTACAGAGCAGCCCTGCCTGGGGGTCACGCAGCCGTGGGAGGGGCCAGGTTTGGGTGGGGGTCCACGTTTCCCATATCCCAGAGCTGGGTGTCGCAGGCCTGGTGGGACTCAATGCAGTCATTTCCCTCTATTATTAGAGCTTTTCTGTCGGTGAGTTATTAGGCCTTTGCCACCGGCAGCGGCCTTAGCGCTAGGCATTGTACAAAGAAAAGACAGTTCCGGTGCCAAAATGCTTATTGTTTAAAATGCAGATTTTTTTTTTACCCTCAAAGTAAGCCAATATGCAGAAAACCAGAAGAAAAAATAGTGGGAGCCCAGAGACGAGAGAGAAGGATTTACTTTATTATTTAAACTGGGATCTGCTGCAGTGTGCTCAGCAGCCTGCCCTAAGGAACCTGCTTTGGGAGGGGCTGGACTGGGGGATCTCCAGAGGTTCCTTCCTACCCCTGAAATTCCGTGATTCTGTGGTTCTGTGTTCTCCAGACGGCCCTGAAATGGAGCACTGACAGAGGTTACAGATTGGTTTGAGTTGGACAGGACCCTTAAAAGCCGTCTGGTCCCACTTCCCTGCAATGAGCAGGGTCACCCAAAGCTCCTTCAGGAAGCTCAGAGCCTGGTCCGTTTCTGAACGTTTCATTGGTATAATTCCTATCTATGCTGCTTAGATATTTCAGCGCGGTGCATGCCTTACTGAAAATTGCTGCATTTCCTGGCCTGCTGCTGCTCTTCATCATGATTATACCGGGCATGTCATTTCAATGTTTCAGAAGCAAGAAATTGTTAGTATAATAATTAGGGATGTGAATTACACCTGATTTGTGCTTGGCCTGCTCAGATATCAACCATGGTTTAGCTCTGGATGAATCAAGTCATAATTAAATCCATTTTTAATATTAGCGATGGCTGAAACACTGGTTGTATTAATGCAATACGAAAATGCTGTACTTTCGGGGAAAGTAGAGGTAAATATAATTATTCACCTCACAACAGTGAAATATTCATGGAACACAAAATGTAAATGTACGGTGACACGCACAACTTCACACATAGCAACACGAGTGGAGCTGGTTTCTGTAGCAAGACCCCGTCTTTCTGGGGGACGCTGGGTTGGCAGACTGAAAATTAATGCAGAAGCCGCGCTTAATAATGGGCTTCGAGTTTTTTGCTTTTAAATTAAATAGGAAAAAGAATAACACAATCGCCTTGCCGGCCCCAGTGTTATTTATTTTGAGATTTTAATCCACTGTATTTTCTACTGTCCCCATATGCTCAGTTTTCAACGTGCCGCAGAATTCTGCATCGCCGATTCACGAGTGCAGATGTTGTTGTGGACCGGCAGGAGCTATTGGCAGTTGGGTCTTTTCCCACCTCCGAAGACATGCGAAGCAATTTGGATCCATGCGACGTTAGCTGAATTGTGCTGTTAACATGATAAGTGGTGTTACAAGTGAGAGCATTAGACAAAAATTCACATCTTTAGGATCCTGAATGTGTCTGTTAGCTGTACGTCTCCAAAGAAATTTTGTCACCCTGTCTGCAGGCTCTAATAACACAACAGCAAAGTACTAGACTGTGTTTTGTTCAGGTTTGGGGCTACGACTGCCTTCTTTTTCATGGCTATAAAAATCCAGCAAAATCTGGCCTTACCATAAACCTGTGAGAAGTCGAGCGTGCACGTGTTCGGTAGGTACTCCCTATGCATTTGCAGATAAACTCTTTGGAAATGCTACCAGGGTGTTTGGAAATGCACACGCCTATTGATGCTGTGAAGCACAGTGTTGCCACAAGAACCGGTGCCATGGCAGAACTCGAGAGGAAACTGCTGATTCTGGCATGCCCAGCCTGCACACCGTGCCACCCTTGAGTCTTGGAGCCGCATGTCAACCAGGATGACAAAAGAAGCGATGGAATGGCAGCTTGCTTGGGGGGCTGCGCACGGGACCGTGGGACCTCTGGAAAAACACAGCAGGCGAGGAGGCCACTGATGCTGGGGAAGCAGTCTGCAACTACGGCGGTGGTGCTGTCCTTTCCAGTGCCAGCAGGGAGAGCCAAGGCAGGAGGGAGCTGCGCCTGTGAGTCCCGATGGTGACAGCTCTGCGTGAGCCACCTTGGAGCCGGGACAGCTGTTATGGGAGACCTCTGTTCCCAGCTGTTTGTCTGGTGAGTCACTTTTAAAGGAACAAGGCCGAAACCACATTGCTGCTAATGAGACTTTCCACGGGCGTGGCTTTGCTTTCCTTTGCTTGAATTTGCTTGAAGTCACGCGCAGTGAGAGGTGGTTTTCAGAAGCCGGCTTATTTTTGGCACCGAATCTGAACATGGCCATGTTCTGCCCAGAAGTCAGCACCTTCCAGCTGGCTCCCACCCACCCTTCGCTTATTTACCATTCAGTTTTGAAAACGGACCGAGGACTACAGACCACACGTGCCTATAAAATACTGCACTTCATTCATGATGGTACTTCAGATATTCGGTGTTAAACCCCCAGAACAGAAAAGCAAGTCAGAAATTTGCACCAGGTCAGCTTGATTATTTTCTGATTATTTTCTTCCTGCTAATCTTGTTGATTAAAGAGAGGTGATCCAGAGCTGTCAATTATGTTTGGGGATGAAGCAAGGATGGAGCAAAGTTGAATTTGATAAAATCTATAGAATAGACTAAAAAAAAACCACCAATCTGTTTGCTTCTCACCCCCATCTACTCTCTCTTACAAAAAAAAAGTAGGAAAACTGAGCATAGGAAACATCATTTCAACGCAACCCCTCCTACATCTCTTTGTGCCTCCTTGTTAAATAGTGCTTTGTTCTCTGGAAACAAGGTGAAAAATCAGGGGACAGAATGAAGTTGGGGTACTTGAATTTGTGACTTAATTACATCGTCTTTCCCAGAGAGGCTTCCCTAGATGTAAGGGCAGGACTGCGTGGTGCATCCCGAGGAGCGCGTCCCAGTCCTGTGAGATACCTGGGGAAATCATTTTAAGTATCCGCTGCTGACTTTGCTGGGAATAAATTCGCCTTAGAAGACTCATTGCACCCAGCCCAGCCACAGAAACAGATGCGCCTTCACCTCTCTCTGTTCTCAAATGCAAGCAGTTTGTCACCAAAGCGATGCTTGACGTAACTTCACTGATTGCAGTGCGGTTTAACTGAGAGCAGGTTTCATCTGTTGCCTCAGAAATATTACTCGTTGGATTCCCGTGGAAAGACAAAACAGGAGGGAGAAAAATATTCCCCTTTACTTGTGTGAATTCCTATTGAAGCATCACTTACTTTCTTATTCCCGAGTGGAAGAGCATGCTTGATTTCAGTTAAAATGAAATGTCATCATTTTGGGACGTGCTGCGTGGTTTTAACAGATACGCCCTGTGTTCCATCAGGGAGAAGAGGTTGGATTTGTACAAAGGCCAGCAGGTACAGAGGATGCTTTGCATTCATGGTGAAATTGCCTGTGCATGTATCCTACCAGCATCCTGTTCAGCTGAACTCAGCCGGGGCAGAGGATTTTCCCTGCTTTTCCACCCGTGTTAGTTGCAGGTGTTGTTTAGAGCAGTCTTTGTTCCACCTCTCTGGTGATGGATTTTCTCAGTTCTGCAGCCTCCTGCCTGGGTCCGTGGGTCCCAGCAGCCTTCCCCAGTTGGAGATGCTGTGTCCTGCAAGCCCCCGCCGTACTGATTGGCAGCAGTGGTTATTGGTGATGTTTTGCTCTGAACAAGACTGTATGGTGTGTTCTGTAGTTGAGGGAAGTCTACAGTACTGAATTTTACCAAAAAAAAATAGTATCTATGTGCATATACATATAAATTCCTGTTAAAGCATCGTGCTATACGCTGTTTTTTAATTCAAAGGAGGTTTCTCTTCCCCCCACCCCCTTCCCAGCAGGATGGGGGAAAGAATAAAAAAAAACCAAAGTAGAACTCAGGGGCTGAGGTAAAACTAAGAGACAAGGAAAATAATTATAACTACACGTATACATAAATGTCTGTAACAAGCGATGCACAAGCAGTTGCTCACCACGCTTGACCAGTGCCCAGCTAGCCCCTGAGCAGTGGAATAGAGCAGTATGAACTCCCACCCCCTTCAAAACTCCTTCCACATGATGCCATATGGTACGGAATATCCCTTTGGCTAGCTTAAGTCAGCTGTCCTGATTCTGCTCCCTCCCAGCAGCTTGGGCCCTTTGCTGAGAATGGCCTTGGCTTAGCAGGCAACTGCAAACATCGGTGTGTTATCAACAGTGTTTTTCTCCTAGGACCAAGGCACAGCATCGTACCAGGCACTACGAGGAAAACAGTTCCATCCCAGCTGAAACTGAGACAATATCTTATCCTTTTGACATTTAAATTTGGCACGTAGAGATTTCTTTTCCAGCCGTGCCACAGTGAAGTTAGTTCTGTCAGTTCACTTCACTCGAGTAAATGGGCCTGTGCAGGTAGTTATGGAAATACGCTGGTCGTGGTGACAGCTCGACTAAGGATACGAAATGTGCAGTAAAGCAATTTCTTATTAAGATTTCAGCAGGCGTCTTTAATATTTCCTAAAGAACCAGCATCTGGAAAAAATGCTTTTCTCATGGAAACGCTTTCAATGCAGTACATCTTCTTCGAGAGAAGACGGGGAAATGTTAATTGGAGGTGTATGTCGTAGCCACTGAACTTGGTAATACGGCTGTAAAGCTAGAAATGGTGTTGTTCTTTGTCTACTGCTTGCCATCTACCATTAGTGACTAACGTGCAGAAAAATATCCTACTCACGATACTACGATTCGTGGCTTTCTTCACCAGGTAGGCCTATTTAAAAAGTAGGAAATGTTTGGAATGAGGTATGGCACCTAAAATGCCCGTTTCACAGAAGCTTGCTCGTCTGTAACGTCAAACCCAAGTGTGTTTGGAACGTCCAGCCTTCTGGACGCAGTCGTCGCCATGAGTGTGGCTGGTGATGATTTACGGTCGTTTTGCACGACCAAACCAACCAAAGTCCTGGGTAACAGACGTATTTTGCCTTCAGCCCTTGAATTGAATTGGCAGATCGTATGTGTGGAAAGAACTGTATTCTTTTTCTTTTTTTTTTTCCTTTGGGCTTGCTTTGTTTTCTGTTCTCCCAACCTGGGTTTTGTGAGCACGCAGTATAATGGCATGGATGTCAAAATGTCTGATTCAAAGGCAACTCCCTCGCAGTGTTTGAGGACAGGTGTTACATTCCAAGTGAAGGAAGAGGTTCTGGAGTATGCCATGACAGGACAACCTAACTTTTCATAATTAGTATTTCTGAAACGCTTAAATTCGAATGCATTTGGGGAAATGCCTAACACTGTTTTCCTTATATCAAAATTTTAGTACACGTTTTAACTTCGTATTACATTTTCTTTCCAAATGAGGGAGATAAAATGTCTTGATCGGCCCCTTGAAGAACATCCAACATAATTTTCACTTTGTGTGAGGTCATCCATCATCAAGCCACGCAGAATTGTTCCTGTATTGCTCTCTTTGCTTCAGAAACTCAGTAATTTGATTGATAAAAGTGCCTTACAATTCCTCACATCAGTGTGAGCATGGCAATATTTTTGTTATCAGTATCATCCTTTAACTCAAGTACTTCTTCCTTTCTTGGCTTATCACTAATAATGCTCATTGTGCTGGGATAAATGATGTCTCCTACACAATGGATTCTCCATTCTCTGCTAAGTAGCCCTTCCCTGCTTTTTTCTTTTTTTCCATTATGAATTCATCTTTCCCAAACAGGTTGAATAGAATTATATTCAGTGTCCCACATAAAGCCTTACTGCATCTTGCACAGTGCAATTAATAGTTGCCTACATCTGCTGGAAGTAACCTGGCTCACGTCTTAGGATCACTTTTAATTCTTCCAACCACATCTGATATTTACCCTGGAATTCAGGAACATGTCCAGATCGTTACCCTGTATGATTTCCAGCTGATGTCTTTCAGGTTAAAGCCTTTTTCCAACAGTTACCAAACTAAGAGCCTCACAGTACCTAATCTTAGCACGCCAGATTTGGATCCTCAGCTCCGCAAGAGGTGTCAGCAGCAGCTGTGACGAGTCGTTCTCAGCAGGTCCCCTCCCAAACCACAGCTGACTAGGACCTGTCTTCCGGATGGCAGTCAGATGAGGTGAATCCCTCACTGACCACACTTCTCATTACACACTGTTGCGCCTAATGTACTTTCTATTGCTTTGGTCTTCAGCGAGCAGAACTCTCAGTGTGATGCTCCCATCACTGCCACTACCTCCTTTAATTTGTCACTGGAACGTTTTATTAGCTCACTCCTCCCTTTACTGCAGAGATCATTGATGAAATAAGCAGCAAGATCATTTCCAGCACTAACCCTTGGTGAGTGCCGTGGGTTGTATTCTAACAGCACATTCAGAAAGCTTGCCATCACCTTCTCCTTGTTAGTTAATTGTTGTGTTCTGTTGAGCTGGCTGATACTTTTTGTGCACTAGAATATCATATATTTCCAAAGCCCAATCAAATATGATCTAGATTGCTTAAACCGTAAGGTTAGAGAAAACCTTAAGTTTGCCCAGTATGAGCTGTCTTTCATAAATCATCTCCCGTTTTATATCCATGTGCTTGTTGTTGTTTTATTGAAAACTTAACCACTGCATAGCACAAACTCTAGAAGTTTGGTGGCTGCTAAGATTATTTTTCTCCCATTTTCTGGAAAGATGTCCACATTCCCTGTGCTTCAGTAATATGTCTGTATTCCTGGTTTGACAGACTGATGGTTTAGTGTGCCAGCTCCTTAAGTCTTCTGGGCTGGAGATCATCCCCAGACTGAGCACACATTGAAGTTTTTGCATACAGCTTTCGTCTTAGATGCTATCATTTAAATTTCCATGGATTTATTCTCGTTAGTAGTTCTGTTTGTAGTTTTTGCACTGAGCTAATACTCATTTTTATCTGTGTGAAGGCAGTGCAGAGCTTTCAAGTTCTACAAGATGTTGCCGCAGTCTCAAATGTAGTTTTTCACATAAAGGTTGCCATTTGAAAGCAGAATTACAGCTTAGAATTTGATTTCATTCCATCAGATGTTGAATTCACAGAATCACAGACTAGCTGAGCCCAGAAGAGACCGCAGGGTCCTTCTGATCCAACAGCCTCCCCAGGACTGGACGCCCAGAGCAGAGTGCCCAGCCCTCGTCCAGCTGAGTTCTGAAGATGTCCAAGCAGGAAACCCCAACATCTCTCTGGGAAACCTGTGGCAGTGCTCTGGCACCAGCGCAGTGAAGAAGTGCTTCTTGGTGAGTTAGATATTACGGACTTCTTTCTAAGAAGCACCGGGAACAAACATCTTTTGTATATCTGTGGCAGGAAAGAGTGCCATTGAAGCTTTCAGCATCTCGTGTCAGTGGTCGGTGGTATCTACAGTCATTTCCCAAATGCTATGAGACACGAAATATCTCCTTCACTGTTTCAGGAAGTTACCAGCTTTCTCAATGTCTACAGAACAGCTACCTGTTACTGCCTTCTGAACAGCCTACGTCAGCAAGAAGTGTTCTAAAGAAATGTGGGAAGGAGGCACTGGGTTCAGGTGCATGGCAGCACTGAGCTGGTGGTGATGTGCCACGGCTGCATCTTCAGAGAGATGGGACAAGCGTCGCCGTTCGCGCAGGAACAAACATGCTGACTCAACAGTGGAAGAATGCTAAAGAAAATGGATCCACTCGGAGATCTTTTTTTCTGTATTCTTTCATCCTAGAATTTCATGGAACGAGAATAACATAGTTACTTGTTTGTGTTCAAATCAAACACGCTTGTTCTTCACTTGCAAAAATAGGAAACTTCTTTCAAAGTGATACTCTTCACCAAAGAATAGAAGTGTGCAGCTGCTGTATGACTAAGTGATTAAAAACCTGATGGCTAATTCATTTTAGGTGATATGTTTGCACTCAAGGCCAAGTATCATAAAAATAGCTGCTTAGCTTTTCTTTTTAATATTAAGTAAAGCGCCCAAGAGTTTTCAGTAGGCTGGCAAGATTTTCCTTACCCAGTTTTGCACAACTGAAGTCAGGCTACAACAACCAGAATCGTCTTCTCTCTAATATTCCTCTTTTATGCAGCCTTCAACCCTCGTAGTTTTTACTAGACAAATGGTTCTAAACTATCTAAGGCCGAGGGGAAAGTTCACAACATTTTATAAATCTTGCTTGGAAAATGCCAAGGTAGATGGCATTTTCTTGGCTCGCACACTGTGCGTAGGGAAGTAGGGAGTTTAGAGAGCTTATGAGATTTAATAGTCCGCTCACCAAAGTAGTGTTATTTAACTCATTGAGTGCTGTTTGAAGGCTTGGCATGGTTAGAGAAGAATGTCATACTGTTGTTATTATTTATTATTTTTGTTATTGAGCTCAGATGCGTAGAAGACAACCAGAGATGCTTGATTTTGGGTTCTGTGTGCTGATGTGCGTTGTTTGTCCTTATAATCTAATTAAGAGATGATGTAAAAAATACACGGGAATAAGAACAGAAAGAGGATGAAGGAGAAAATAATTGAAGTAATAAATGGTGGTTGGATTAGTTATTTTCACAATTAGCTATTTGAATTAGCTACTTGACAAGTGATACAGAAGAAAGAATAAAGGGCTATCTCTGTCAAAGACAGTTTTTAGTGAAGCTGCTACTGTAAGTGTATTATGATTTAAATATAAAGAGCTTCAGGTTTCAGTTAAATGGATTTTGATTCTGCTTATTTTTCTAATGCTAGATTTGTTTCATTTCTGTATTAAGCTCCTTTTATTAAACCACGCAGCGTATGATAGAAATTTCAACCTTTGTTTCAAGTGCAACGCAGTTTCCTGGGAGCAGCCTAAGACGTAACCTAACAATCTTTTTAAACACTTATTTGTGCTCAGCAAAGAGATTGAACGTAAAATCTCGGGATTTATTGAAACACTCTGAACTGGAGAAACAGGTATACAATTGTTTCTAGAAATTGGATTGCTTTTCAGCTGACAAACTCATGACTTTACTACTGTGTTCTTCTGACATGCTCACCGGAGGTTTGATCGTGTCTATCCCTGTTTAGCTAGGTAGAGTGCCATCTCAGCTGGGGGAAACAGAGAAAACAGCTACTTGAAAACAATTAACTGTTAATATTTGATCAAAATTAAACTGATCGTATGGGATGAATGTGAGGTAGGAAATTGCAGTGGAATTAATTTTCACAGCAAATTGGTTTCAAATTTTTGAGAAGGAACCAAAAGTGAGTTATGGGCCCAACACTCCAATGCAGTCCGATCTGGGTGACTGGAATCTTCAAGTTCTTCACAGGGCAGGACACTGGTCTGGAATATCTTACCTGGCCGATCTTCCAGAACCACTTCCTTCAAGCTGAAGAGCCGTCCAAACATGTGGAAAGGCAAGCCTGAGTGGCAGGAGACCTGCATGGCTGGGCAATGAATAGATGCAAACAGAAAAACGAAGAGAGGAGAAGGTGGAAGCAGGGCACCCGCATCGTGACTTATGGTCATCGAGGGCTGTGAGATTTGTACGGAATACAACAGAAGCATCAAATAAAATGGAGGAGCTTGTCTGAAACATGTCTTTTCTTCATCAAAATGGATTTTCCATAGAAATCCTAGAATATAGTTGAGTGAAATGGAAAGACCTCCGGAACCGCATTACGGTGATAGATTAGTTGTCTATCATGAGAACTTCATTGGAAATTAAAGATGCCCATAAAAAAATATCAGTAACTTCCTATAAGAACGGTAAGATAAAGCCTACTGAAAGAGAATTCATTTCAGAGATGAAAAAATACAGAAAAATAGAAGTATAACGGCAACAGGTTGTTGTAGAGATCCTGTAGCCATGTCAGAAGCCCAAATAAAGGTTGTCCATTTTACGGGGTAGAACAGCTTCTCGTTGTCACGGAGAGCTGATCTCACCTTCAAAATTTCAGCACTGATTTCAGCGCTGATTTCATGGGTCAATATCTTGAAAAACTATTGCAACAGAAAACCACTCCCAGTGTAACTTGGGCCACAGCGGTCTGTAGCTGATTGTGTATCTTCTCTCCTGCAAATCATCTCTGATAAATTCTGCTCTTACGCATCCCGGAGTGCACGTGGCAATCCACGTGTGTTGACTCAAAGGCAGCAGCTGCCCGCTCGGAGTTTCGGCGATATACATCCGTTCTCTGTGCACTTGTTTGTGCAGCATTTGGGCAATCATAGAGCAGATACGGACTAAATCAGTAGAGCGAACTGAGAATGGGAAAGGACCCTGACAGTCTGCTTTGTGAATGTTTTTTTGGGAAGTGTGGACGGACCATCCTAGAGTTGAGCATTAAACGTGTATCCAAACCAGCTGTACATTACAAAAGAAGATTTTTTCATTCTTTTACTGTTATCGAAAGAACTTCTCAACGTAAAGAGAGAATGAAATCCCCAAGGAATCCTTCCACTTATGCCAGAATGTTTGGGGAGCAAGTCCAAAGATTCCGTGTCCCAGCATTCGGGAAATACATTTATGGCTATTTTCTAATTTTCTAAATCGTTCACCTAAACTGACTGTTCTTGCTAATGACATAAATGAAAATGCTGTATCAAACTTGGCAGTTATTATTCAGATGACTAGCGAGACAGTTCAAAGAGCTGCAGGACAATCTGTTCAGCTCTCTTTGGCCACTGCTGTTTTGGCTTCTGGGAAGTCCACCATTTCACTCAAAGCATCTGGATTCAGTGAGGCAAGAGCAGCATGAACATGCAACCATTGCTGACCAAACAACAGCAGCAAGGCCTGTTGTAGCTGCACATCTTACCGAACCCACAATTAATCAGGTCTGATCCTCTTGACTATTCAGAATCCAAGAAAACCATCTGGCCAACATTCACGCTTTGGGCTAATAAGTGCCTTGGAAGCTCTCCCACTATTGTGTCGTGTGGATGAGCGTGCAAGGCAGAGGGGTCACATTCTCACTCTGCAGGGTGAGAATTCACTCTGCCGTCTCATTCCGCAAACTCTCCGGTTTGAATTTCATGTCTGCTCAGGACCTTATCAATGTCAGACGTGATGTACCCATCCTTGGTTACCACTGTCACCATCCCTTCTGAAAAAAACGTTGGCACAGCTGCCCAGGGAGGTGGTGGAGTCCCCATCCCTGGAGGTGTTCCAGAACCATGGAGATGTGGCACTTGGGGACCAAGCCCAGTGGGCGTGGCGGGGATGGTGTGGTTGGGCTTGGGGTTCTTGGAGGTCTTTTCCAACCTTCATGATTCTATAGTTCTATGAAAACTGTACTTTTGTGTGGTTTTGCTGAGTTTTCTGCTTCCTGCTTTGCCTGATGCCCACTGTCGCTGCAGAAGGCCACCTGAAATCCTCGTGGACCCCACCAAGCCAGGCACTGTTTTTACAGCAGGAGTCCTGGGCGGGCACTCTGCCTTCATCCCCTTTTCCTAGCAAGAAATCACAGAATCACAGAATCACTAAGGTTGGAAAAGACCTATGCAAGACCTAGCAAGACCTCTGCTCAGCTCTTTTACAGCCTTTGCTCTCACAGCTGGAATTTGCAGTGAGTTTCCATCCTTCATAGGCCTTCTTTTCAGGATCTGAAGTTGGAAAAAATCTATCTTCTCGTAGGAATGCGTTCCGTATGACAACAGATGCTTGCTTCCTTCCATTTATTTTCCACACCCCGGGCTTTACTTCAGAGAATTGCAATGAAACATGCACTCGAAGCAGATGTCTTCGGACCACTGCAGAGCATTCCGTGGCAGTGGAGCAGCCTTGGCTGTAACAAAGCGCTCAAGTTGCTTATGCACGATGACAAGAATATGCTTCAATATATGCTCCAAAGCAGGGACACGGGCAGCTTTATCTCTGCGGCTTTAAGCACACACGTACGCGCTCAGTTCTGTGGGTATATTTTTAAATCCTTGTTAAGCATGCGCCTCATGCTTGAGCATTGTGTTGAATCATGATGGGAGCACACATGTGGTTAACATTAAACATGTATTTAGTGCTCTTTTGGAGTAACCTAAAATTGCTCTGCCCTATTTCCTTCCTGTGTCTTTAGCAACACAGAAACATTTTCTGATAGAAATATTTTTCTTTTTCTCCTGTCAGATTGTCTATTTGGTAGCAGCGTCTTCGGTTGTGAACTAAAAGAGGACTCATCATCTGGTTCTGAAGAGCTATTTCAGCTTGAGCTTCTTGGCAGATGAAGCCCTTTGCCAGGGTCATGTGCAGTGGTGGCATGCATTCTGACATGGAAAGGAGACCACGCTGGGTGGCCTTCTCTGTGAGAAGCAGCAAAATGCAAAATTACGTCTCATTGGTAGTTCTGCACACTACCTTTAGCAGCTCGCTGGCATGCCCTTGTTTGAAGTTTCTGAGAACTCAGATTAATTAATATCTGTCCAAACTGAAGCAAGAGAAAGGACAGTTTTTGATTGTTTCTGTGTTTTTAAATTGATCACAACAATGTGCAATAAGAACTAGTGGGTGCAATGAGAAAGTGGGTTTTCTGGTGAGTGGTTCAATACATCAAAATCAAGTTACTTCCTACATAGATGTCAGCTAGTCTTTAGGTGCCATGGAGAAATCCCTGCTCCTTACCGTAGCACACTGGTAAACCCTGAGACAATGGCTAAGACCACTACCTGCAAGGATCAAATAACCGTTTTAGAGCACAACACAGGTAGGAGACCTGCTTTTCAAAGACAGATGACACTGAAAGGCCTCTAGTGCTGGTGTTGCCATCTGAGGAAACGGTCGATTCTCTGGGAGTAAATCTCAGAATTTCTATTTCCAAAATGCAGTTCATTTTAACACTTAAACGTTACCTTCAGAACTTTGGTTTCAGCTTCTTCCCGAGGTGTGGCAATTAATTGTGTATATAATGCCACTTTGCCTCTATGTTACACATATAATAAGGTTAGGCATAATTTATGCTACTCATCTGACCACACCTACTTTTCAGTCAACTACAGATTTCAATGCTGATAATACATGACTGTATCATATCCTATAGGGATCAGCAAGCTTACCACCTCTACCTCTGCTTTTGCCCAGCTGATGCTCATTACCTATTTCCCTCAAGCTGCCTAAGCAGTCAACACGTGAAGTTAATCTGCAGCGTGCTCTAGCCAAACTTACCTGGACATTTCCTACCTGTTTCAGAATGGGATGAGCAGTTTGTGCCCCAAAGTCTGTCTATTTTTCTAGCTATATCAAACGCTGCTATCACAGGCAATATTGTTGGATATGCTCTCCTTTGACACACATAAGAATGTTCTGAGATCTTGCTTTACCCTCAGTCTCGAGAAAACCAAAGAGCAGAAGCTAATTCTTTGGCTATCCCCCCAGTTGGTTGCTGGAGGGCAGTCTGTACGTTGTCCTTCACCCAGGATCGTGCCCTCTGCTACACTCAGAGGCTCCTGGCCACTGCACACACAGCCTCAGCCCATTGCCTGCTCCGTGTGCTGGCAGCCAGGACAGCCTGGGTCAGACCCTCTGCTCTGGAATCGGTCTTTTGGGCAGTCCATGCAGGAGGCGATTGCTTCATGGAGTCAGAGAGATTTTGGCATGGATGCTGATTCTGAAGATCCGTCTTCCATCAAATGCGTGGTGGTGGCCCATTGCAACTTGCAAGCATCCCGGTCTCAGAGGCTCCTGAGCACACAACCTATGGCTGTGAGCACAGGCACTGGCGGTGGAGCTGAGCACCCAGCCACGTGCCTCAGGACAAACCCCAGCCCCTCTGTGTGAGGTGTTCTAAAGCCCCGCAGAAGCGCCAGCACTTGAGAGATGTACATGAAAAAGGCTGGATTTTGTCAGGACACCATGAAAAGAAAGGCTGTAAAATTGACTTGTTTCCTGAAAGGAAACCCAGTTTTCAGAAGCTGACATATCTTTCTGTTGCAATGCAAAGCTCTCTGGTCTATTTCAGGCATTGGATGACTAGCTGAAGTTGGAGCTAAGCATTGCAGATTGAAATGTGACGTTACTCATCAGTGCTACCTACACATGGGAGCCAGGCCACCAGACTTCTTCTGCTCCTTCAGATTATTTGCTGTGCTGTAGAATAAACCCCAGCCAGAGCAGTATTCGTGCCAGTATTTCTTTCTCTCTTGGATAATCCATCATGTGGGATGAAATCTCTATTTCTGCAAATGTTTTAAGGATTAGAAATTCAGTTTTTGAAAGGTTTTGAAAGTAGCTCTTCTGAAAAAAAGAGATAGGACATGAACAGAGCTCAAAGTCTTGTTGTTGCTGAGCAGGAGGCATTTGAGCAGAGGATAATACACTGCGAGCAAATCTGAGTGCCAGATCGCTCAGTAAAACCTCACAATTACTGAAATACTAAACCAGAGCACACCGAGTGCAGTTAATCTCCATTGTGTGGATGTGAAGAGGAAGGCTTCCTACGTGGACCTGCGCTCCTACATGGGGCCTCCACCTTACGGAGCCAATAAAACAAATGTAAAGCACCTTCCCCGAGAACAAATCGGCAGCTGTTCACTGAATTTCATAGAGAAGGGATAGAAAAAAAGTTCAGCTGAGTGGGCTTTCCCCTTTGTGCCAAACCGTGATGAATTCCGCTCAGCCCAAATGACTTCTGTGTGCATGGAGGGCAAACTCCTCCATAGGTGCTCCAACACCTGCCTGTGGCAGTGGTCCTGCATTTCTTCCCCCAAAGAGTGGTGATGCCCTGGCACAGCTGCCCATGGATGTGGGGCAGCCCCCATCCCTGGAGGTGTTCCAGAACTGTGGAGATGTGGCACTGAGGGACGTGGTCAGTGGGCATGGTGGCGATGGGTTGGGGTCAGACTGGATGACTGTAGAGACCTTCTCCAACCTCGATGATTGTGTGATTCTATGACTCCAGGATCCCGTATCTCATTGGCATTCCCTTTATCCCTAGTTTTGGGATTCAGAAGTGCAGACACTGCTGGCTCAGAGAAACCGTATTGTGAGTCTCCCTGCAATTATCACTTCATTTTCTATTTCCTCAGCGAGCCTTCAATTTGCAACTTCTGTACATAGTTTTGCTTCATACAAAAACATTCTTTTCCTAAGATCCTCTTTGAACCATGCCCGTGAATTTAAGCATAATAAAAACTGGAATACACGTGACATTAAAGACACGGATACATTCAGGTACACACGAGGCATACATATACATGCATATACATGCTCAATCACTTCTCACATAAGACATCTCATTATTAATGGACAAATCATTTACATTTTCGGTAAACTTGTTTTCCTCTCAGTGTTTTCTTGTTTGAAATTGTTGACAATGCACTGTGCAAAGATACTCAGGGATCTTAGCAGCTCTGCTCTCATTGCCTTATTTCTGGATTTAGGCTCCTAAGAACCCGTGCACCTTTAAAAAACTCATCCCCGGAAGTCTAGAGCTAAATGCACATTTTAAGATCCCACACTGTTTTTGAAGCTGTTTCCAAATGACTTTAATGTTCTGCAGTATATAAAGCATCATAATTAAATGTCTTATTTAAAATGAAATATTCTTGTGAGCTATCATCAATTCGTTCAATTACTCAGTGAAGTTTTGAACAATCATGCCAAAAAATACGAAGGCTTGAATAGAATGATATTGCAAATGCTCTGACTTCTCTGTGTGGCCTTCGTTACAATAGACAGGAATAAAATTTACGTAAATGGAGAATGATGATTTCTGCTTTTTTTTTTTTTAATATTCCAAGATGAGTATTTTATCTGTGCAAAGTAATCTTGGAAATGAGAGTAACCGAAAACATCACGGTACTCTCAGACTGAATGCAGTATATCATACAAAAAAAGTTCATTTTGTACTTTTTACATTGTTGTGAAAGGAAACACTGAAATAATTGTCCACGTAATTGTTTCTTTTGCTGCTATTGAATTCCAAGAATATCAACAATGGAAAGGAAGGGCTGGTACATTGTCTTCTTCTGCTGACCTCTTCCTCTGTGTAAGTTCGCAGGGTGGTGAATATTGACTGAAATTTCTATTAATTAAAACCGATTGCATTTGTTTATGGTCCCAGCATACTACAGGGGCTGTAGGTATCGTTCTCTGAGACTGCTGCATAGGAGGAAAGTGGAGTTCTTGCAACATGTGTGTGGAAAAGAGTTTGTACCCTTGGACCTCCGGTGCTCCGACTTTGGGAGGAGAATCAGCAGGTTCTGAACGTTTGAGTTTTTTTGAGCCTGTATCCTTTGGTAGGAGATGGAGGAAGTAATTCAAGGCTCAAAATGCGTGCAGCTATCTGGTTCCTAAGTACACTTTTTTGGGTGGATTTGGGGCCACGTGTGGCCACAGGGTGAGGGCAGATGCACTTCTGCTGTTCCTATGAGAACTCGGGAAGAAATGCCATTCCTGTTGGTGATGGCAAAGAGTGAAAAAAGGTGGTGTTCCCATGGAGATCCCTGGATTTGTAATAGTACCTGTGTGTAATGATCAGAGAAGGAAATGGCAGCCCTTTCTTCCTACAGACTTCCTGTAATCAGTGGAGAAATAGGGGAATGGAGGATGCATACGGCAGTTAGGAAGGAGCAGTGAGGCAGCGATGGATACTTTGAACCATTGGCACAATGGGCACGGAAACCAGTGAGAGGAGAAGAGCTGATCTCAGAGCTACACTATGCTTCTGGCAGAGGAACCGGAATAATCTTTTTGATTGATATCATCCCCGAAATTATGGTCTGTTTTATCTAAAATAACCTGCTCTAATCTCAGCCCAGATCACGCGCTGATTTTGTGGTCCCCCATCAGTGCAAACGTGAGCTTTCTCCACCAACTGAGAGCAGAGTCGCTCTTGTTTGAAGCCAGCCCTGTCGCTGGTTTCCAGCCTCTTGTGTGGGCACAGGCAGTCACTTACATCTCCCCTGCCAAGAAACAGTCAGTCTGGTGCCTTCTGCTTTATATTTGCAGAAATATTATTTCCATCCACCCTTCAACCTAGTTCTGAGGTTTGGAGGTACAGCATCTAACAATGGAAACTGACGGTGTGGCTTATCTGGAGACATACCCTGCTCAGGAAAAGTTGGCCAATTATAGATTCCATTTTAAAAGCGGCGCATCAAGCTGGTATCATTCAACAAGTGATGGGGAACAATGAGTAAGAACACAATCTTCATGCAAGTCAATTCATAAACCGTCACATTTCTGTTGAGAGAGTGGAGTCATAACAGGATTAGTGGGAAGGCTCCTGCTGAACTGTGAGATCTGAATTCCCCAGCTCTGTTGTTATTTTTATTCGCGAGTTATAAGGGCAGCTGGTTTATATTCCACTGTGCAATTACAGACCTAGGAACAGCTTAACTTTCATCTTCGCGATTTTGGAAAGGAAACAGCAATACAAAGAGCAGAAAACCCATAGCGGCACGGGTTTTCCAGCATCAAACCTCTGTTGGTCTTGGACCCCGATGAAGTGCTTCTTATCGCCGCGGGAAAGATTTGCTCTCGACTTAGATGTCTAAATTTAGGCTGTCTGCACTTGGGTGTTCAGGAGCGAGGGACGTGCGGCTGCTCACCCGGTAGGGCCACCCCACACCCACCTATCCCCTCTGAGTACCGGGGGCCTGACGTTCCCAGCTCACAGCCGACAGCGCTGGGCCGCCTCTGAGTAGCAGGAGATGGAAGTAGCTGGGAGGTGGCTCTGAAACCGCCTGGTTTTACGATGGACTCAAGCAAGTTTTCTCCGGTTGAACATAAGATAAGCGAAAGAAAATAGGAGTCCTGATTTCTGTTCCTAATAACTGGAGGCTCCAGCTGCAACTCCAAACGAAACAAATCCGAAATTCAATGATCTAATTCGCTGGATTCTTTTTTTTCACTTCTAACATCTGTTTACTTTTAGCACCTCACTTGTGACCGAATCCTGTGCCGTGCCTTCCAGCCCCAACGTCCAGCGTGAGGAAGTGCAGGGGACAAACTTCCTCCGGCAGGGAGGAACTGTAGAAGACATCAAAGAGATCTCAGCAAAAAAGCACTGAGCAGACACAATGCCTCACCCTGGGACAAAGGGAAGAGATGGGATTGCACGGCACAGTAAAGCCCAGGAAGAAATATTTCTGCCGAATGGCACAAAACCAAGCCCAAGTGTGTTATTGCTGTACGTGCTGGACTTTCTTATCTGGAGAAAGTCTACGGGTCGTTTCCTGCACTTCGGTAACTCTGCTGCATCTCAGCCCCCAACAGGATGGAGAGTGGTTGGGCTCTGATGTGCCCTGAGCAGGACGAGTGATGCCCCTACAGGGATGCAATTATCTGCCTGAAGTAGAATAGAATGCCCTCATATGCTTAAAGTTAGCATCTTATAATGCGGTGAGCAGCGGGCAAGAAAGAGACAAAGCAGCCCGTGTCATTGCTGCACAAACCAGCAGCAAGCCCTCTGCGGGATGAAACAGCATTGCAGGGCAGTGGTTAACTCCAGAGTAAACATTATTTTAAGCAACGATTCCTAAAGAGCACGAAGACATTTTTATTAAAAATGGGATCAAATTCCAAAGACTTTTCCCATCCTTAAGGGGGCAGATTTTCTGATGAGAAAAGGTTTTGTGGGCAACGGCGAGAAAAGACTGTCACAGAGATAGGGAACCAGGTTTTGGATACATTAAATGTTTTTAATTCTAGAGAAAAGTTGAATTTTAATCCTCAGCTACTTGGAATCATCCTTCCCCATGCCGACTGCAGTAATATTGTACTGTTACCATTTTTTTTTAATGATTCATTCTTTTTTTAGGAATATAGTAGGTGGATTTGTGTATATAATTCAATATTTCTGCATTGATAGCTGATTTGACGCAGCTAATACGAACCTCTGGAATCTTAAGAAGAGAAGCACTATGTAAGGTTGAAACCTACTCTAAATTTCTTAGCAAAAAATTAGATTGTGATACGCCATTTTTTACAGAGATAATTAGCATCACACAAGGGGCTGAACTTTCTCATGCTCAGAGACCTGGTGAAGTTGGGAGGCAGAATGAAAACAAAAGACCCTGCACTGCATGAGCAGCGAGGGGTGATACACAGAGCTGCAGGCCAGGATTAGCTTAAATTTGCTTCAGGTGAAGTCCTTAAGAAAAAAAAACAGCACCGTTGATCCATCAGAAAGAGATCAGCTCGTGGTGATGAGCGGAGCAGCAAGCACAGCACTTTTCAGTGCTGCCTTTTGAAGAAGCGGGGCGGAGGATGAGCTGTGTTTGAACTCCAGGCATGCAGCTGGCTAAGAGCTCTTGCTATCAGAACCAGCAGGATGAGGATGCGGGGGGTTTGGTGTAAGCTCTTCTTATGGGAAAATAAAATAGAATTAAACATTCTTCACTTTTCTCTCCTAACTCCACTTAGAAAACCGTGGGTTGATCTGTTCTTCCTACATCTCCCACTGCTTTTGGGACCCTACCCAGGAGCCGGGACCCGGGGGCAGGTGAATGGTAGGGATGGTCCATCATATGCTGGACAGTGGGGCCTTCAGCACAAGGTGAAAAACCTACAGATCTAAGTGAATTACCCTAAGCTGTCATCCTCACGAGGAGCCTGCGTCATTAATAACACTGGAACTTGGGAAATGGAGGAAGCACTACTAAGCAGTGCTGGTAACCTTCGCTTGGTCTCAGGGCCGCCTCCTCTTCATGGTACAGAATGAGGCTGGTAGGCACAAGGTCTCCCTGCACCTTCTGCTCCATCACAGAGCTGAATAACGCAAACACAGAACTCAGAATCTGCAGCCCCTATCATCTCCAGTTCTTTTGCTGCTTAATATGCATTCAAAATGATCGAATATCTTAAAATGGGTTTAGAAGGAGTAGTGGAAATGCATCAAGTTATCCCTAAAATATAATAACCTCCTGTTCCCCAGCAGGAACTCTAGGGCCTTGTTCAGACACACTGATTGTGTTGTCTGTAAAACAAGAGAGAGAGCTCAAAAGGCTGAAAAGAAATGAGGGATTAGTTTAAAAAAAAAAAGCACTGGAGGCAGGAAACACAAAGCAAAACTACATCTGGCTAGTGTAGATGAATGGGTTCTTGCATATTAAATGTTCACATTGTTATTGTTAACGCTGAGTCACAAGTGAAATATTTAAATAAAAGCAACGATGCCCCACTGGATGGCTTCAGGAGCCCTTTAGCCTCCCGGCAAATGTTCAGCATCTCATCCTGCACGCCTGCATGCAGCTCCCTGCTTCTGGGCAGAGGAAGGCACAGCAGTGAGGAGGTCCAGGCTGTGGCTGCATGGGTCGGGTCTGGAGGTGGAGGTGCTGATACCCCACAGCTTCATGAGAGCCAACAGCAGAAGGTGCCCCAGCTCAGAGCACCAGGGCTGGCTCTTGCTTGCAGCCACCCAACGGCGGACAGCGTCACTCCACAAAGCCCCCACAGCGAGGGAGGTGAGGTCCTCATGGGAATGCTGCACCCACAAAGGGAGGCACCTGAGAAGTCCGTTTGTGTGCAAGCAGAGGGAGCATTGAGGAGCGTCAGGTCTTCATCACCCGCTGCCCTCAGGGGCAGAGCTCTCCCGTAGGTACCACGGATGCTCTGGGATTTCTCTCTGGTTTGTGTTTAGAAGTGAAACAAGCATCATTTAGAGATGAAACAATCATCGTTGCTCTTACTGTTCAATTTTTTCAGATTAACCAAATGCCCAGCCAGACTGTCCTGGTTACACCACCCAACTATCCTGGTTACACCATCCAAGCCGTGCCCGTACAGCACGGTGCTGCAGCAGCTTCCGCCCGGAGCTCTGCTATTTACACCAGGGTAACGAAGCAGAGCCGTGCCCTCCTCCCCAGCCTTATTACTGCCAATTGAGTCATTCTCAAAGCAGAATCAAGAAGCAGCCTTGCTTTTTATTTCAACGGCAGGAAGCACGAGAAAAGCGAAAGGTCAGTGAAGGAAGAGGAGGATGAGGAGAAGAGCAGGGTGTCTGCAGTAAGGATGTGTTTCGTGCATGAATAACTCCCTAACAATCTGCTGAAGGAGTGATTTTGTATCAGCCTGAAACCCCAAACCAGCATCATTTTAATTTGCCAAGCACCTGTGAAAGAATGCAGCTGCAAGACCATGGGAAAACAATGGGAACTGTGACAGTTCATTAATATAAACCAGCAACGAGATTTATTTGGAAAAGTCATTGATACAGAATTACGCCGGAGGACACAGTGGCACTCCCGAAGTATGCCAGCAAGCAGCTAACTAAGATTATAGATGTGTGTGCATCATCGGGACTTCAACGGTTATTTGGGAGCCGCTGCAATTTATCGTGCATGTCAAACTGCAAAACAAACGTGTAAGGGAGGAGGAGTGATTGTTTCAGCACTTCCATTTTTCTTCCTGCTGATTGATTTTGTGATTTTTTTAATTTTGTTGTATTTGTTACTGATTTTTGTCTTTTTTCTTTTGTTGGGTTTGTATTGTCTGTTTGTTTTCGTTTTTGTTTCCTGTGGGTTTTTTCTCCCCCTATGCTTTGCTCTGGCTGCTGTTTGGAGGTGGAGCACTGCAGGCACCGTTGTCTAGTGCCCAGTGCCAGGGATGCTGCTCACGGGGAGGATATCTGTCCCATAGCAAAGCACTGCTGGGAGCCGATTGCCCAGGAGGTGGTTGGCTGATTCTAGTGCCTCATCCAAAAATATCCACTGCCTTTAATGAGTCTAAGGCACAGCTCGAGCCTGTAGCGTGATTAAGAGTTTCTGTCACCGCAAACAGCAGTTACAAATTACAGGGTGGGCACTGATGTTCCAGGTAAATCCCAGACAATTCGCTTTGCATAAATTAGTGGCTGCAGAAGAGATAGGAGACCGTCGGCATTCATCCGCTAAAGGCATTCTTGGGTCAGGGGGGGACAACGTCAGGAAGCTGCTGTGCTGTCCATCCCTCCGCACACAGTGCAAGGCGACAGAAACAAGCAGGAACACAGCGTTCGGCTTTCACGTGCCGATAGTTTTGGTGAAAACCCTGTGGTTGAACACGTCCAGTCCAACCAGCTCCAATCCCTCCTTTTTCTTGCTTTCCTCCGCTCTCTGCTCTTCCCCTCTCTTTCCCTCTCTTTTTTCCAAACTCAAATTTTCTGATTTCCAGATGCAACTGCAATATAAAGTAGAAATAAAACAAGGCAGTTACAGCGCTGAAGCCCATAATCTCTTCACATAACCCCCGAGAAAAAAGGTATATCATCCAACACTGTACTCGTTATGGGTCCCTGTTGCTGCACTATCTGTAAATACAAGAGTAGCTCAACTTATGAAATTTTCAAGCGTAGGAGAAGCAAAGGAAGCTCGGCAGTGTCTCTGGAACCACTGACAAAGTTTTGCTGCATTGGCCAAAGCCAGCTGATTTCTTAAAGCTGTGCAACATGTTAGGGCTGCAGATACCTCCTCTCAAAGGAAGGCTGTGCAACCTGTGAGCTCCCCAGGCAAAGGCCGTTTCTGACTCCTTTATTTCCAGATAAACATATCACAGAATATAGAATGGCTTCGGTTGGAAGGGACTTCAAGGATGATCTCGGTTGCCACCCACTAGGTTGTTGCCTGAGGCCCCATCCAGCCAGGAATTGAGCACCTCCAGGGACGCAGCACCCACTGAAGTGACCATTTACACACCGTGCTGACAACCTCTGGTCTCTTCCAGGCCTTCTGCTCACTGCTGTGAGTTTTCTGGGCACTCTGCATCTTCCACTCATGGAGAACATCTGTGGAAGCAGAAACACCTGTACAAGATGGAAATAGGAAACAATTCTGTCACTTATCTGCCGGCAATAAAACGGGTTGCCTTACACATGTAGAGCGCTGCAACGTGGCAGCAGTGATGAGAAATGGAATACCTGAACAGGTCGTACCACACCTGGGCTGCACACGGTGTCTCTCAGACATGCTCTCCTAGCACCCTGAAGACCTTCCCGGTTCCTCTCTGTCCAGAATCTCCAGGGATTTCTCGCAGCTCACCTTTTGCCATGTATTGCACGTGGGTATCTGCTTTACTTCTGCTCCTCTAACCCCTCTGTTTTGTCTTCCTCCTCTCATGAAATGGCTTCGCAACGCTTATCCCTAAGTAATAGTCAGCAAAGGAAAATTATCTTAAATCAAGCAAGGTTTATTTAATTTAGAAAATAGGAAATAGAAAGAAAATCAAACTAAATGAAATGAAAATGGAATAATTCATATCTAATCTCAGGGCTTGTTCAACAGAATGATTCCTTCAGTCATGCTTGCCGAGTTGAGCAGCACCACCATTTACATTTTGGGGTCATTTGTCCCACACAGACAACCTCCTTAGGCCCTGCACTCACCAAGTCTCACAGATGGGAGCTCTCCCTCCATCTCTGCAGGGTGCAGGATGCTTGCTTCCACTTCCCAGCTCCAGCTGAGCCCGCTCTCCTCAGCTACCCGTTCTGCCTTGCATCTCCCACTGGTGCATGCTCCCTTATCTGTATTTTTTTGATAAGCACGTGGATATCAGATAGTGCCAGGCTAGGATTTTTTGCCACATCATATAGACATGTATTTCTCAATCAAGTCACCCTTTAATTATCTTAGGCTGCCTTTTTATTAATATGCAATACACCACCATACCCCGTATTAATGAAGCTTATTATCGGATCCTGATAGAAAGCTTTCCAACTTCCTTCCAATTAACGCGCAGTGCTTCAGAGGAATCCTCTGAATACGGGTGGGAGTTTGGCAATTGCACATCACCTTTTTTTCAGGCAACTTCACTTAAGATGTCCTCGTTAGATTAAAGACTCCTCAAATGCTGATTACCCCCTCCGGTCGGTTCCTTCATTGTTCTCCAGGAGGAGTAGTTGCTTTCATATATTTTCTTTACGTTGCGGCTTAAAAGCACCACCTTGGTCTAACATTTCCAATTTATGTTAGACAAACCAGTTTCAGATTGGCACTTGTAAACCAGTGATCCTTAATTAGGTGTGTAATGAGGCTGCAGGCAAGAGTTTCAGGTAGCAGTTCCATAGGTGGAGGCTGCCCGGGAATGGGTAATTATTTCTCCCTCTTAGATGCCGTGCCCTTAATTTGAAGTGGTAGAATGGATCTGATTTTTAATGGTCGGACTTTATTAGTAGCCCAGCTAGGACTGTTAGGAGCTGTAATCATCTCCAAGTGAACTGTAATAAAGCTGGGGGTGTGGGGTGTCGTTGGGCTTCATGGTGCATGCAAAGGTTCACATCTTCCAAAGGAGAGAGGAACAAACCCGCCTCCAAAATCAGAAATAAAATTGCTGGGAAAACTTTGGTTTTCCCAAGCTCCAAATACAACAGTGAAACATAGCTGGGGGAAATGAACTGGAAGCTCACGTGGAAACTGAGTTAGAAAAGCTGGTTTCAAGCTGAAGAACTGTCATCCTCAGCGCTGAGTGCTGGCACGCTCTGATTCCACAACAAAGGGGAGCAGCTCAGCCATGCAGCTGCAGCATCTCACCTGCTGCTGAGCCCTGCGTGCTCCAGAGAGCATCGCCCGGTGCTGGAGCTGTACATGGAGGAGTGTCAGCAACAGCACTGCACAGCCTGAGAGCCGCGAGGTGCTGAGCACAGCCCCGGCCCTGGGAGTGCTGTGCTTTGCCCCGGCTGCACAACACAGCTTTGGAACATGATATGCCATAGAAACGCTTCAGCAGCCGGGGTATGCAGGCGAGCTCCCAGGGCACTTCCCCACATATTACAGCAGTGCGCTTGTCTTCCACAAGGCAGGGATGCTCCCAGCGCGGGATCTCGTGGGCTTGATCCCCACTCAGCTCTGAACACGTATTGCTTTTTTCTTGAAGTTAAAAGCAGCTACTCCAACAGCAGCTGAGCTGTCAGGCAGCGCCGTCCCAAATTTAACAGTGCAAAACTCCCAAGGTACAGCCACCGTAGGAAGATGTCAGCAGTCCTGGTGGGCTGTGCAAGCAGTTGTGAAGCATCGCAGAGGGATGAGTAAAGCCATCTGCATGGCCTGTGATGGGAAGAGGGCTCTGACCCCGCGCTTCCTGATCTAAACAGCCCTTTTGGTGCAGCTGACAAGATGGTGCTGCTGATGAGCTGTCCCGAGTGGTGGGCGTCCGGTGCTCCTCGTTACCATCTATCAAATCATCATAGATTGGTACAGCTGCAATAGGGTGGCCTCTGGGGGCCTGGAAAATGCTGTTCCGGGTTATAGGTGCACAGCATGGCCCAGCAGCACAGAACAGGTTCTCACAGCCCTCAGCACTCTCTCTCTTTTCCTCCCTCCCACCAGGAGCAGTCAGGCACGAAATGGATCATAGAATCACGGAACAATTAAGGTTGGCAAAGACCTCCAAAATCATCAAGCCCCACCCCAACCCACCTCCACTGTGCCCACTGAACATGTCCCCAGGTGTCACATCCCCATGTTTCTTGAACACCTCCAGGAATGGGGACTCCACCACTCCCTGGGCAGCTGTGCCACTGCATCACCACTCTTTGGGAGAAGAAATTTTTCCCAATATCCAGCTTGAATCTCCCCCTGGCACAACATTACCTCTTGTCCTATAAGGCAGAGCCCAAGCTACCTCTGGCACAGGAGGGCACTCAGGTTCATGTGCAGCTGTCTGCAGATGTTAGCAGGGCCTTCCCAGATGTGGAGCATGGATTCATGAGCTGGTCAGTTTCATCTAAGTTGTTTCACTGGGCATGCGGGATGGATGCACCTGGCCTGGGCATGGGAGCTGCCTTCAGGGATGAGGAGCTGCAGTGTGTCATCGTGGTGGGGTGTTCCGGTCTCTGGGGCTGTACAGGAGCAGATCTCAGAGGCATCTGGTGGGCAAACTCTTGCTGCGCAGACAAAGGATCGCGATACAGGCTCTCTGACTGTGCTCTGTGCCCAAACTTGCCTCTAATGTGTCTGTGCCATCATGCTGAATGCATCGTGTCAGAACATGAAATAGGCTTGATAATGTTTATGAGGCATCTGAATGACACCGAAGGCATCCTGCATCCCGTGAAGGCACCACTGTGGAGCACTGTGCTTCAGAAACTTTCAGACCTGTGGCTTTCTTGTTTTAGCTGCATTTCCACCACCCAAGAACAAAACAGAGTGTTCTGTCGCTGTTCCATCTCTACCAAGGGCGGCAACCATAGAGACGTTTATGCCTCTGCACTCTTGGCTGCAGCTTTTCCTAGAGCTTCACTTGCAACCATGCTGACTTCTCACCCTGATATCTGCCACAGAGCTTCCCTTCTTCATGGTAAGGAAGTTCGGCAGTACGAGATAAACTGATGCTGCTGCTCAGAGCCACCTGCATGGTGATCTGTGTGCAGTGTGGTCTTGAAGACCCACGTGGTCTCTGCAATGGGGGGATGTGCTAAGAGCACCTGCAGAGCAGAGGGTGAGATCCTTCAGTGACGCAAATCGCTGTATTTCTTTTCCATTTGGTATAGATTTAATTGATTGGGAATCTGATTTGCAATGCACAACTCATCTTCCTCTCTCGGTGCACAAAGTATTAGATAAATAAATTATAGCAATATATTCCTGTGGGATTATTCTGCATCCAGTTCCAGGATTATTACCAAGTCGTAATAATTAGTGCAATGGCATCCTCATACTAATTTGTTTTGTTCTTTTCTACACAGATAAACTTAGGACGGAAATCCCACTTTCTCCATACAAACCATCACGTTTACGCACAGAATCGCAGAATCACTGATGGTGGAAAAGACCTCTAGGATCACCGAGCCCAACCCCAACCCATCACACCATATCCAACAACCGTGACCCTAAACAGAATCACAGAATCATTGAGGTTGGAGAAGGGTCCTCAAATCCAACCCACCCCACAGTGCCCACTCATAGAACCATTAGGGTAGAAGAAGATCTCCAAGATCCCCAAGTCCACCCCAACCCACCCCCACCATGCCCACTAACCACGCCCCTATTCGCCACATCTCTGTGCTTCTCAAGGTGTTCTCAAGAATTCCAAGTCATTCCTTTGCCCACGCAGACGCTAACAATAAGAACCTCTCAAGGCTGGAAAAGTAATTTGGGAAAATGAGCAAAGTTTCGGGAAGGTTTCGTTCCCCTATCTGGATTTATAAGGTGCAGCACCAACAGGTCGCATCTTGCTTGCAGCGAACCCGTAGGTGCTTTGCCACTGACACTGCAAGAAGTGGAATTTGGTTTGCACTTGCTATTTAGAATGAACTCGGCTATATATTAAATTAGACTTCCACTGCTGCAGAATGTTACAGGAAAGTAAAACCGGTACCGTTAAATTACAGATAAAGGGGGAGAGTCCAAAATTTCCAAAATGTTCTCTTTTTCTTTTTTAACGACTGTCATTATATTTTAATGTGTTTAATAATACAGCAGAGGTTAAATGAAACATGAAAAAGGGATGTACATTAAAACTGAGATAACTCTTCCTTCAGTGAAGTGGAACCCAGCAGATGTAGCTGCACACTGTAATTGCTGCCTGTTTCCTGTCAGTCTGATTAAGTTGCATTGTCCCTGCTCCAAGTGTAAGAATCAGTGGCTTCCCATAGGGCACAGCATGGGACAACTGGCTTATGCAGTCAAATGACTATGTGCACCTCCTGCTTGTCCTGTTAATAGTATAGACAGACAATATACATTGATGACTTATAAAATCAATAGGCTGTGTAGCGGGGCGGAGACGCAGCGCCTTCCATCTTAGCAGCACTTCAGTCAAGGGCCAAGGTTTTTTGGAAGAGCCGAATCCCACAGCTCAGGAGGCCAAATAACCCCGGTGCGCGGCTGTTCCAGCTTTGTTATATTAATTTTGCTTCTTGAGAGTTATTATGCACCTCCTAATGATATTCTTTTACTCCTTTCAAAACACAGCGCTGCTCATTTTGTTCACAGTTATGCATGTTTTCCTTTCTGTAATAAATCCCTACTTACAGGATTAAAGTGCTAATGGTAAAATCTAGTACCTATCTGGGGAACGTGGGGCCAGATTCCCAGCTGCTATAAATTGCAGTAGATCCACTGAAGCCAGTGGGGTTACTCTGATTTAAAACAGCTGTCGGACTTGCCTGAGAGGTCCATGAAGTGATATTTTGTTTGTATTCCATTCAAAAAGAATGCGATGTGCCTCATTCAGCAGAGCATTACCCTACTTCTGTCCTGGAGTGATTCTGCTGCTCGCCGCGGCGTTACATCGCTGCACGGCGCTGGCAGCGCGGAGGTGAGTCGGGGCTGTTACTCATCGTTATTAACTGGCTTTTACAAGAAGCCTCCAATTACTTACTGCTAAACTGTAGGTGTGGTGGCACGTTGGTGTGTTTGCATTCAGTTGCAGGAGAGCTGTGTTTCAGCACGTGAGGATGCGCTCAGTTCTGCTCACAGGTACCCGTACGATACAGGGAGTCCGGGGCACAAGAGGTGGCAGCTAGCCCTAGGTTCCTCCATTCATCCATCGATTCACCCTGGGTTGCCCCCATCCATCCATCCATCCATCCATCCATCCATCCATCCATCCATCCTGGGGCATGCCCATCCATCCCCGGGTGTCCCCATTTATCCAACACAGGGCACACACGCTCATTCTGTTGTGCCACATACATGCTGGGTGCCCCCACCCACTGCAGGGTACTCTTATCCATTCTGGGTTGCCCCATCCACCCGGGTGCCCCCATCCACCTCAGGGTATTCTTGTCCATTCTGGAGGGCTCCACCCATCCTGGGTGCCCTCATCCACCCACCCCAGACTGACCCATCCATTCATCTCAGATTGCCTCGTTCCATCCATCCCAGTGCCCCCAGCAGTGTCGGCTGCTGAGCAAGGCCAGGTACACCAGCAACACCTCACTGCTGGGTAGTTTTGATGGCAGAGCCCCATGAGTGCACCCACACTGAGCCACCACACTGATACGGTTGCCTGCATGCAAAGCAGCGGCCGAGTGGGAGGGCTGAGGATTACAGTTTCAGATTTAAGAGCATCTGTCCATTTAAAGTCCTGTTTTGGCTCTTTAATCTCTGGTTGGATCCGGGACCTTGCTTTCTAAAATTGGAAATTGATATTAGAAGCCATTCCTTAACACATGTTTATTTTTCAATTTATTGAACATACCTATTACGCTCTCTAGACACATGTGCTTGATTGTAACGATTATCATATGCATTTCTAAGGCACTCATCACCATAATATCAAATGTCATTGTAGAAATTATGAAAGAGCATCAGCATTTCTTCCAAGGAAGGAGCCAGTTTCCTCTTTTCCCACCGCAACTGCAAAAACACAGAAATCAGTCTGACTTCATGCCACTTTTGTTCCAGCTCGAGACAAAACAACCGCCTCCCCAGCGACACGTGCAACGTGCACCTGAAGCCAGAACCTGTGCAGCCTGCCAACAGCCCTGCAGGAAGCGAGCCCAGGGCTGGGAGGGCCCAAGGGAAGGAAATCCCGGGTTCAGCCACGAGAGCTGACCTGGATTCTGGCTGCTCCCACTGCGTTCCTTTTTCTAACACAGTGAAAGTTATGAAGGGTTTCTGGAGCAAAACACAGCTTCAAGACTTGTCTAGACCGAGGGCTCTAGCTCTCAGGGTAGGGTTGCATGTGCTCTTCTCTCTGCCAAAACCACCGTATATGTCAGGAAGAAGGGAGATGCCAACACGGGGTCTTGGTGCTGTACACCTTTTCCTGCAGGTGGAAGGCACAGATCCGGCATTCTCCAACATCGCTTCTTTTTTGTCCAGTAAGTACAAAAAGAAATAAATAAATGCCGCATTTTCTTCCTTCTTTCCCAAATCATGAGGTTTACACCCAGACCTGGGTTCCCAAAGTCCACAGGGAGGTGTTGGCAGCAGAAGGGCCTGCTGGATGCAGAGGTGCACGCAGTGCCGCGGGGACGTGGAGGCACAGCAGCAGGCAGCGAGGGGCTGTGTGCGGAGTGCTGACGTTGCCCAATGCCTTCTCTTTCTCTTTGTGCCATTCGTGCAATTATTTTTTGTGCTTCAAATGCTCAAAAATCCCTGGGAGAAAAAATAATAATAATAATCTTTTTCTCATTTTTGCTTTGCAAGTCCTTTTGTAAAGAACCTGTTTGGTGTCTTTAGAGGGCTTTAAACCCATCTGCTTCTCCTGTAAGGTGCAGATGAGGAAACAGGAGCGCACAGCCAGCCTGGCACAGACCTCAGATTCAGGAACCGACGGTGAAACCAAATATCCCACATCTGCGGAAACTTTTAAGATGTATTTTCACTCTCAAAGCAAAAGATTTATTTCCCTTAGGGAAGGACAGGAGGGGCACAGGGAGGAGCGCTCCCCTTGGAACCCTGATAAGAAGGAGACAGAACCAGGGGCAGAGGAGATGCGCATCGGCACCGCTCCCTCCCATCTCTCAGTGCTGAGGTGGGCACCTGAACGCTTCTAAGGTCACTTGGATAATCTCACACTGCTCAGGATGATATCTGTCTCAGGCAGGGACTCCTCGAAGGGCTTAAACAACATCCATCTTCATTATTCCACACCCGCGTGTCGTCGTGATTGATTCCCGCTAAATTTGGTTTAATTGCTCCGAAAGTCTCAAGGACTGACATTTGGAGAGCCAAATGGGATGTCTGAGCTCCCCCTGCTGCTCCGCCGCTCGCAGCAGGGACGTGGCCGGGAGGAGGGTGCCGGGGGTCCCGTGGCTTTGCACGACCTCTCCGTTCATGCGTGCGCTGGGAGCAGCTCCTGGGTGCCATCCCGAAGCCCTGAGGGGATCGAGTCCTCAAAGCTCCTCCATCCCATGCACATAGCTGGGGCTTGGCCACACAAAGCCGTTGCGGTGCTGCCTGGCCTGGGGGTGAGGGTCTGCGCTCTCCCTGGGGTTCTGTGTCAATGCAGACATGAGAAAACAGAATCTCCTCCATTGTGCTGGGCCACGCTTCAGCCCCCTGTGCCAGCCGTGCTCCAACACGCGCTTCCCCAGCCCAACTGGGAGCCGTTGTGTTCCCAGGCACGTTCTCAGCTTTTCTGTTCCTGCACCAAACCATGTTTGTTTTTATTTTGATCCTGTGCACGCACGACAATGATGGTTGTTGTTATTATTTTGAACTGGTACTATGGCTTTCTGAACAGACGTGGCAGAGCTCTCTGGCAAGCATTCAGTGGATTTTAGTTCTGTTCTGTATAGCTTGACTTTAGTTTAAAACTGGATGCTGAATCTGAGGATGGGTGCTAGTGTAAAGCATGAAATACCAGTAAGAAAAATACTACAGTCATTTAAAATATTCTTAAAATTTACATTAGCTCTAGAAAGTTTCATTGGAAATGTGAATCCCCTTAGCCCAATACTGCATGTGGCCTCCAGAAATTCACACGTGATTGACTGGACAGGTGGATCATTACAGATTTCAAGAAAAACATGATCCAGGAGCACCGCTAACATACTCTAATGGGCATTTGCTCAACCACTCTATATTAGAGGTAGCGGAGATAGGTGTAGTATAGACATACATAGTTAACACATACTTGTATTTATTGTGCGTAGATACTGGATCCTTGGCATGATTTGTTTTGACCTGTGGGTCTTGCACTGCACTGCACTGCACTCCCGTTATCACATGTACGTAGCAGTAGCCCCTAAATTCTGGGGCAGAGCCACATCACTGTGCCTGCCATGATCTAGGGGAGATTCAGGCTGGATATCAGGGTCTTCTCCAGAGTGCGACTGGGCATGGAGAGGGCTGCCCAGGGAAGCGGCCATAGCAGAGTTGGCAGAGTTCAACAAATGCCTGGCCAATGCCATGGTCTGATTTTTGGGTGGTCATGTATGGAGCCGGGAGTTGTACTCAGCGATCCTTGTCGGTCCCTTCCAATTTGGGATACTCTGATTCTCTGACACAGAAATGGTTGGAAATGTTGTGCTACAACAAGGAGGCAGAGGGAGGGGTCTGGGAGGAGGTAGATTCCCCGTCGCTGGAGCTGTTCAGGAAACACGGAGATGTGACACTGGGGGACATGGTCAGAGGGCATGAGTTGATGGTTGGACATGATGGTCTTAGAGGTTTTTTCCAACCTTGATGATTCTTTGACAGCGGCTGCAATGGCAGTCGAAATGTTTTTTTGTTTTGTTTTGTTTTGCCTTGGAGTCTGGAACAGCACTTGGTTACTCTGGGTGAAGGTGAGGGGAGAGGGAGGTGGAAATAAGGAGGTGTTCATGCCAGCAGGGGCACAGATAGACAGACAGACATGGTGCAGAGCTGTACCACAGGGCAAACACGCTGCAGGCTCTTGACATTAACCAGTCATTATTTACACACTCAAATATCTGTGATCCGGTGCATGGACAGAAAAGCTGCAGAAAATATCTCCATTTTCAAACAGAGTTTTAATTATTTGTAAAGACTTCAATTGTTCAACAGATAATGTCATGGATTGGTCTTCACAGTGTGAAGTGCAACCGTCCAGAACCCCCACAGTATTATAAATAGGCTCCGAAGCCGGGATTGATTGATGTTTGGCATAAAATCTATTCCTCTGAGCATGTATATTCCTTCTGTTCACCAGTTTCATACAAATATACTTGGGCTGATTTTTTATTCAAATCTCCAATTTACGTAGGGTTTAAACTGTTAAATATTTAAAGCCTTTTTCATCTCTTTTTTTTCCCCCCTCTTTTCAGTTAGAGGTAACTAAATCTTTCGCCTAACACAAACAAGACTTGGAGATTTAGCACATTCCTGTGGGGGAGAGAAAGGGTTTATTAATTATATTGAGACTCAAATAATATGCTTCCTTGACACTAATGTTCCATCAGCTCCAACCACAAGTATCCTATGGGATAGCTTTAAAGCCTTTATCAGGATCTAGATTACTGCATTTATGGCTCCATAGAAGAAAGAATTTAATGAATGGCGTTCTGAGTTTGAAAAGAGAATCTGAGAAGAAGCGATATTGAGATATAAAAACTGTAACAATGAGGAGTTATTCCAGCGGAGTCTCTGGGACTCCATAATGAAACATCAAATAAAAGTAAGTATAATGTACCTTTTCGGGAATCTACATAAATATCTAAGACTCCTCAGGTGGAGAATTCGTCCTTGCTGCACCTCGTCTGTGCCTGACAACGGAGACCCCAGAGGAGCTGCGTCTTTTGGAAAACCTCTCTCCCAAAGCCTTAGTTAAGTTTTCACTTATCAAACCAATACTCCCAAATAATTTTATTTTTTAATTTTTATGACATCGTGACTTTCGTTTCATCCGCCCTCTTCTTCCTATCCTAAGATGATGTATTTACATACCATCACCCCTGTGGTCATTATTAATTCATTTATGCACGGCTTTGTATTCAGCAGCACCTAAGAACTGGAGTCATGAGGCAAGACCCCATTATGTCTTATTAATTCTTGATTATTTTTTGTATTATAGTAGAACTCGGAGATCTTTCTGAAGTAATGGCCGTACTGCATAAATACTTTACCTAAGCATACAGAAACCTAACCACCCTACCTCCCTCATTTATAGGAATTCCAAGAGGAGGATAGAACAGCATGATCTGTTGGTCACGATCAAATGCGATCTTCGCCTCACGGACCAGAGCAAACGGGTTCAACGGACTTCGGAAAGCATTAACAGAGCAATCAGAAAAGTTGACCTTGCAGAAGAGGCATCATTACATCTTACTTTTGCTGGAAGTGTGAACCATCTGAGAGACCTGATCTGTTCCCACATGAATCCGGTTCTCAAAGCACGGCGATAACAAAATCAGAAATTTCAAACCGAACGGGACTGGAGTTAGCAAGCAATCGAGCTTTTAAAATTGCCTTGCTTAAAGCCCACTAAGCAAAGCCAAACTCCTCTCTAAATCAGTAAATAGAAGTTGTTTGGAGCAAACAGAACGTCATTGGAAATCCTAAATCCTCAAGTTTTCACAGGTTAAAAAAAAAAACAACACAACTTATCAGTTTTTCAAGGATTATCATTATCCTAAATTGGCTGTTGGACACAGCTGTGACTTAAGAGAAGCCAAAGAGATTAGACCTGAAAAAAAGGTGGAGGAATGTTAGTGGGGAGCTTGGGCTGCTGGCTTTAAAACTGTCACCTAAAATCAGGTGCTGGGGCTCCCACGTTGGCTTTCAGACCCCAGGCCCGGATGGTAAAACCTCTGAGAATCCAATGGAAAAGTGTCCACCTTTGTAGGGTCCCATCAGGTGTAAGGCTCCGGCTCCAAGCTGCTTACCGTCAACAAATCATTGCCTTATTTAGTGCCCAAAACACAGCTGTCATTTTAATTGCACAAGTACAGATTCCTTGGGCTTGGTTTTTCCCTGTGTGTGCAACACCTCTGCGAGGTCAGCTAACTGCTCAGGAGCCAACAGGAGGGAAAAGGGATGTTCCAACTCTCAGTGCGAGCTCAAACTAGGAATTAATTTATATATTGTAGCATTTGACAAACCTCAGCTCCTGATGTCTCACGCTCAGCCTTACTTTATAGTCACATCTGTTGGTTTAGAGCATTTTTAGTTTATTGAAGAAGCCTTTACAAAGAAAAAACAGACGATGAAAATCTCATCTGTCAAAACTGTTATTAAAACCGGTAACAGTGTGAGGTTTTGTTTAAATCGAAAGCATCATTTATTTTTTATCAAACATTTTATAAACAATAACATTTGAGAAGGATTTGGGGGGACCTGGAGAGCCCTCAACAAAATGCAGCTCATTATGTCACTTCGTTTAATGTGCTGCTCAGAGATAAGCAGTGGATGCTTTCCATTACCTCGATGGGAGGTACAGGAGCCGGCGTGACTAGAGAGGTGGAAAAATCACCTGTGCGCAAATGCACAGTTATCAATCACAAAGAGAGCGGGAATATCAAATGGCTGCGACGTGGAAGGCAGAACGGGAAGAGGCCGCCTCTCAGACCGCTGGTTTCAAAGCTTTTTTTGGCCCACTTCGGAGCCAAATCTGCAACTTAATTTTCAGAGTGGAGGGAGGTCACTGGAGGAGCAACATGGCATCCCTGTCCAAAGCAGGGTGGTGTGGATGTGGCAACGAGCAGAGAGAGGCTGAGGATGCGTGGTCCATCACTGGGCTGCCGTGAAGCACACAGGCAGCTCATACCCCTCGGAGAGGTTGCTGAGGAGTGGTTAGAGAGAGTTTCCATTATTTGGGGCAGTTCTGGCATTTCCACCTGATTATTATTTCTCTGAGAGTGGAAATGCATGTGATCTCGCCTATAGAATCACAGAATTGCTCAGGTTGGAAAAGACGCTAAAGATCATCAAGTCCAAAAGTCAGCCAAAGTCAATTTTGAAATAGAAAAGCAGGATGAACCTTTCCAGAAGTGCAACACCAGGCATTTCTAAAAGCTTCAACACCCTCATCTTCAAAAACCCCGGAAAAAAAGAACACTGCCATTTCTCTCTTAGACTCTCTACTGAAATACGAGCGCTGCACAGCTCCATGAAGCAGAAATGCCTCTGTCAGCCCAACCTGTGACAAGGTACCTGAGGTTCATAAGGGTAGAGGATGTTATTTTAGGCGGGAGAGACGGCACTAGCATCACACATACCGTCTATCCTGCAGGATTACTAAATGGGGTTTAAATGAGTCAAAACAAGGTTCACAGAACAACTTTTACATTGCAGAAAACTAAGCAAAAGCACATTTACAAACAAAACAATTGACTTTGTTGATCATTTTAATCCCTTGGCTGCTGTTCCAAACATTTATGGTTGAATTAAACTAATGATGGGAAGATCTCAGAGGATTCAGGCTGGCAAGGGGGAACGGCGTTTTCCAAAACATTCAGCATTAACCTAACTCTGCTCCATTGAAGTCAAACTCCCATTGACTTCGATGGGAGCAGCGTTGCACCGCGGTGAACCGCCCCGGCAGGAGCAGCAGAGGTTCCCTTTGAACAGCCCTGAGCCCTCCCGCCGTGCTCGCTGTGCTCGGCGCTTTAAAAGCCCCCAGCAGCCCCCGAGCAGCAGCACGCGCCTATCTCGGTGCAGAGATTCTGAACACAGGGATGTTTGGGATCCAGCTGTTCCTGTGTGGTTTCCTTGTATTGTTGTGCCTTGAAAAGAATGAAAGCAAAAAACCTGCCCTAAACGTTTAGATATTTATTGCAAACTATCTGTTCTTTTTCAACCCGTCCATTATTTGAGCTTGGCTCTCCCCCCCCTCCTCTGTGGGACACGGACTTCTCGTGTTTTATCTCCATTTATGGTTATTGCATTGTAAACAGGCAGAAGTTGTCATTTGCATATCTCTGAGATCTAGCCAGAAAGATCCTCGCTCCATAAATGATTTATACTGCAACCATAACAATTGAGTGTCTGCTCTAGTCTGAAATACCCTTTCAAAATATATGCCCCGATCTTTGACCTGGAAGGCAGAGCTGATTAAGATATGCACAGAAAACATTCGGTTATGAAGTAGAGATTAGCTGGGGATCAAGGAGCGATAAAGGAGGAGCAGCAGAAAGATAAATACTGGAGGAGAACTCTATCCATTAACTAGATGTGGGTTTACATTAGAATATTTTATCTAATCCTACTCCAAACTTTGGAATTTATATTCCAAATACTTCTGGTTTTAGGTACAGCTTCACAAAATCAAAATCTGATTCATGGCATTTGGCAAGAGCCGAGGCTCCCACTTTGCCTCGTCGTGCAACTGGAGATCTGATTTTCCAAAATTTAATCATGATCTTAACATTTTCCCTGTTCCTGCCTGTTCCTGTACCTTGGAGCTGTTGCAACAGCGCTTTAAACCCAAGAAGGTACACAGGATTTTGAGTAGCTTGATTTTCCCAGACCTATCCACACTTATGCTTATATATGTGTATACGTACACATAATTAGCTAAGATCTTGCATGCTGGAGATACCCCAGTGACACACCAAGAGGGTTAAGTTGCTTCTGCCAAGGACTCTGCCTCACGCAGGTGTACTGTTCAGAGCTCCATGCTGTGTGGTGAAAGAAAGTGCTGGGACGCCTTCCCCTTTGTTGCAGAGATCTGGAAAACAACAACAGAGGCAAAGCAGGACGCCGGTAACTCACTCAAACCAGTGTTCAAGCTGGTCATTAATTTCACTCTGGTTTTTGGTTTAGTTTAGTTTGTTTGTTTGTTTTTGGTGAAAAAGCACGTGTGATATTAATTCATGAGAGAAGTGAATGGGAGTCCACAGGGGACGCATGTTAATGGGGTCTTAGCTTGGCAAGTGCAAAATGCTCCAGGAACCACAGCATGGCCCTGGAACTGCACTGGGGCATCCGCATACATGGAGAACACTCATGGAGAGTTTGGAGAGGGCAGATCTGCCCAAGTCTCCGTGTAGCCCCCTCCGTTTGTTGCAGAGCGTGGCAGGTGTATCACGCACCCTGAAATGGGACCTGTACGCTCTGCATTGTACTGAGGCTTGCCAAGGGTAATGCTGTTTGTCAGAAAGTGCTCCTTCCACAGAGTTTCTGCCTCATTAACTCGTGAATTAGCTCAGCAGTTAAGGAGAGGTGTCCTATTTGGTTGTTCTGGAAAACGCCCAAACACCATTTGGGGTGTGAGTTGCTACAGCAGAGACCCCACAGTCCAGTTGGAGGAATTGCTGTGGTTTGATGTTTTCTAGTACTCAGAATCATCAAAAGGACCCCTGAGGGCACGAAGCCCAACCACCAACCCATCCCCACCACACCCACTAACCATGACCCTAGTTATTACCGCATCACCCTTATCATAAGCTAGGAAAGATTAATTAAAACGACGCATTCTCAAAACCCAGACGACGCTGCTAAATTTGTTATGAAAGCACCTGAGGAGAAACAAAAGAGAAGCAGAATTCTCACCCATACACTGTGGCCCAGCTAGCAGTGGTTGGGATCCTAGCTTCAACACCTTCATGCTGCACTCCAGAAAAGGAACCTGGGCCGAGGTCACCAGTTTGCTTTTACTCCCAGCTTCTTCCCTTGAGTTTTTTGCTCTCTACTCTGGAGCTCTGTTGTTTTGAAATTGCTGGCCTGTAACAAAGCTTAGTTATACTCAAGTTCTGGATTAAGCTTCTTCATATATGCACAAAACCTTACATTTCTACAAACTACATGACTTGGCAGACACATGTCATCCACTCACATAAATGATGCTGATGCAAGAAGATCATTAGTGGCTCTGATTGAAGCCAGCTGTGATGGCAATCACTTTGCAGTGATAATGGCTTGGGATGATTGACTCCCACACTACTGTTTGAGAGGCCATATGATTTGTTCTGCCTGAGAAAGGTAGCACCAAGGGTTGGCTGTGGTTTTCAGAGAGAGGGAAGAACCTGCTTCAGGACTTCTATTTCACTTAGCTGACTGCTCACACTACAGTAAGGGACTCATGTGAAATGCATTTGTTGACATTATGTTCACGTTTTTTCCTCGTTTTTTTTTCCACCTGCCAGACCACTTCCTGACCCACGCGCCTGAATCTTGTGTAAACAACTCACATTTCTTTAAAATTTCAGCTAGCAAGGACAGAACTCAGCCATAAGGTTTCTTTTACCATCTCTGAGCCTGTTCACAAACATTCAGTAAGATTAATGCCTGGGTTTGTAGTTTTATTGGAGCCCAATGAGAAGAGGAGAGGCGCACTGGTGCCTGCTCTATAACCTGCATCCCCTTCCACAGATCTTTGCACAAACCTGTCCTATGAGCTGTGGAAATACCCCTCCATGAGGAAGAGCCTTCACCTTCGAAGATCTCTTGAGTGTTTTCCTTTGCCTGCAACCATGGCTCCTCTGGCTGATGGTCTCTGTACTAATCCTGGTTGCTGTAGTTCTACATTCACGTACTTCAATGGTTAAAACTGCCTCTCCTAGCCTTTACAACACAAATCCACATGTTTCTTGGCTACTTTTCAGCTGCTGCTGATTATGGCCATCCGCAGCTTGGATGAAGTTGTGCAATCTTGCCAACGCTTAATTGACCATGATCTGAAAAGCTGCTGCATTGTTCCCTTTAAGAAGCGCGGCCCAAACAGGAGAGTTCTTCGTTTGTGATAAATGCGGATTTCTGCTGAGAAGGTGCTTCCAGCAGAGGTTTGCCAGCATCCCTCAGTTGTAGGCAGTGTGCTGAGACATTTTACTCAAGATATCCAGCAAGCAGAGGCTGAGCGCAGCCCTGGCACAGAAGTTGGTTCTCCTTACTCTTCCCTAATTACTGCAACAACTGGAGGCTTCTGGGCTCGCCTGCAGCCCCAGCCCCAGCGTGCCTTTGTCTCCTGTTGCCAGCTCTGCCAGGTAGGCTCTGACCTGCTGTACTGACTTCAGACTTGGATTTTTAACAGGGATTAAGAGCAGAACAAAACCTTCTGCCACCCAGGCTTATTTTTAATAGGAACCGATTTTTGAGCACTTGATTCTCCACCACTCCTGTTGCTGAAATTTGGGATGGGTTTTAAATTATTACAGACCTCTCAGTACAGTGAGTGACAACTTCCCCCCTTCAGTGAGCCCCAGTAGTTCTCTGGTTCTTTGTCACATATGATCTGTGGTCTCCCAGGTCACCGAGCTTGCATTTGATATCACTAGGAAGGCGTTTGGTTTCGTTTTCCAAAGGCATGAAGCACGGGCCTTCAGATGCTCTTGAGATGCACCTTAACCAGTGCAAGTCCTCCAGCTTGTTCCACTGTCAAATTTAACTGGATCCAGAGGATAAGGCCAACTTAAGATGTTCATTCCTTGCTGCTTGGAAGAGGAAGCGGGAATAGACGTTCTATCATTCAACTCTTTGTTAGTTCACTGCTTACCATGTTCTAAGAATCTAGAGGCAGGTCTGTGCAGTGCAGATCTTTGGCTGTGGAGGCACTGCAGTAGGGCACACCAATCTTCTGTGTTACCCTGGCTTGCTGCCAGCCCTGTCTAGAGCACTGAGAGCAGACAGGACTTTCCCTCCTGGGAGCTACAGGAACAAGAACCGTGTTTCCTGATCCCCCGGTACTTTACGTGCATAGCGTGTTCTATCAAATGATGTGATATAATCCCTATTTTTGGAGGCAGGCTATCAGATCGGAGCAGTGTGGCTTGTCAGAACATCCTTGTCTGCCAGGCACTACCTTGCCTCCAGAGCAATAGAGGCTGAGTTCCCTGCTATAAATCTCATCCAACTTCTGTGCTCGACTTCTGATTTCTCAGCACTGGGTTTGGCTGCCTCCTCCTTGGAGCTTTCTATCCTTAGCACGATTCACAGGCTTTCAGCTATCTCACACTTCTCGCTCTCTAATCTTAGCACAGCTTCTAACTTTAGAGTGGCTTCGAGCTTCAGGGTCTCTCACTTTTGTTCGGGCTCTTTCTGGTACATGGCCAAGTAGGTGAAAGACGTGAGAAGGGGGAAGGGGAGAGCTAGCACTGCTCTTGGCTGTGCAGGCTGGAGCTCAGCCCCCCTCGGCTGCACTCACTGGTTGTGGCTCCCTCCTGAGCTGCGTGATGCGGTTTGGTCAGGAGATATCTCCTCCTGATCCAGCTGACGTGGTATCTGTACTAGCAGCGCTCCCAGTTATCCGGGAGTTTTCCTAGGACTGTGAAGGTATCGTTTTGATGAAGATCCACTTAAGCTAATTTTATCTGGGTTCTGGATCTGGCTCGTGACCAGCCTGGCAGACTCCATAAGCCACAAGCTGCTCTCTGTCAAGTGTCTTCCTGGTTTATCTCTATTTGTATCGAAGGGTGTCTATAGAGGTTGCGTCACTTTCCTGAGTGAGATATTCTCTGGAGATGCTCAAGACCCGCCTGGACACCTACTTGTGCAGCCTGCTGCAGGGAGCCTGCTTGGCAGGGGGGTTGGATTCAATGATCTCTGAAGGTCCCTTCCAACCCCTACAGTTCTGTGATTCTGTGAAACAGTTGTTCATCAGATGAAGACTTCCTGTGTGGCTTTCTCTTCCACCCACTTCATATGCAGATGTGGGCTCTGCTTACTGAGGGGGAAAAGAGATGCACTGTCTTGTTTGTTTTTTCTGACGTTTTCCAGAGCCCAGTTCTCACGTCCAAATAAAAAAGAGCAGTTCCCCATGTCTCCTTCTCACCAAGCACTACCCTAAACCTGAGCTTTGGCCACGAAACACTTCTGCTGCAGGTTGTGCTGTCCAGGATAAGCCATTAATTAATCTTGCAGATAGTTACAAATCATAGAATTATTTGAATTGGAAGGGACCCCTAGAGGCCACCTGGTCCCACTTCCCTGCAACACACAGAGTCACCACATCTCCATCAGAAGATCAGAGCCCTGTCCAGCCTGGCCTTGGGTCTCTCCAGGGACGAGGAATCCATGAGATTCTACCAATTATCTCACTACGTGGGATGTACTGGGAGAGGCAGCCGTGGCTTTGTTCAAAGGAAAGACCTGAATTTCAGGGTGAGATGACTAGGTGTGAAACCGGAGCCTGATGGAAGATGAAGCCATGAAAGTGGCAAAAGGATTTCTTTGCTGATTTTCCTGTTCTGAAGTGGGATAGAAACTAAGCAGTGCACTCTCTTTTCTTAGGCAAGAAAATATTGAGCAAAGTACGTGGGATCAACCAACGTGGGATTTTTCATCTCCAAACCTGAGCCCACAGAAGTAGGGAAGTCCCAGTGAGAGGCACTGATGGGTTCCAGAATGTGTCGGGCAGAAGGTTGTGAGAGCACAGCAGAATCTGGCTGGTTGCAGCGACTGCAGGAGAGCTCTTGGATGGCAGAAAATACAGACGGAGGGTACCTTTGTTCCACAAGCACGAGGCACCTGAATTAATGTTGCTCCACCTCTTAACACAGCTCTGCGAGCTGGATGTTTTTCCTAGATTGTAAAAAAGACGTATAAAGATATGTTGTCCACAGGGAGCTTCATGTCTGAATTCTTCAGACTCTTTTGAGCACTTCTAGGAGCACAGAAGGAAGGAGCTCAGCGTAATGAATAAAATAAATCAGCTGAGAAATACTGTCTCTCAAATAACCAGAAGGACCTCGAGACATCTTTAAGTCATTAAAAATGAAATAAACATCTTCCTGGCTCACTTGTACTTACCTGAATTGCGATCCATGAGATGAATTTGGCATGTCATAGCGAAGAGAAATGTGAATACAGTATGGATAATGCAACTCATTTTATATTTATGGGGGTATTATGTGAGGTGCTCCAAAACATTATGGCAAAGGTCTATCTCCCATAACATACTCATAAAAGAAAGACTCACCAGTTCTATGATGTTTGACATAAAGTATTGATCACACTTGGAGAAGAATGACAGATACTTGGAGATGACTAAAACGGGGTTAAAAGTGAAAATCTTTGTACTGTCTCATGTGATCAGATTTATCGTAGCTGTCATTGGCTACGTGGAAATCAGTTGTTTTCATCTAAAAAAATCTGGGTTCCCTTTCTAATTAATAGAGAGAGACTGGGCTCTAGAGAGATGGTTTGTCTTGACCTAAGATGATTTTTAAAAAGAGATTGATGGGCTGCCTCTTCTGGAGGTACTCACCTCTTCCACATACAGCAAGTGGAGCGGAGAAGAGTGGCTCAGACCAGATGCCTCACTCCTCTATGACTAAAGTTAGGTGCAATGAATCCCATCTGCAGGCGGGCGAAACAAGCAGAATACACTGTCAGCTGTAATGAGTGGCAATGAGACTCGCTCTTGACATTACCGAAGGCCAAGTAAAGTTTCTTTGATTTGGCAGAGCCAGGTTTCCTCTCCTTAGCTCTGTAATACAGTTATTTGCTACTTTTATGATTTCCACAGGCATATATCCATGTTCCAATTACTGAGATGACGTTTGCACCAGCATGATTCATGCTGTCAATTCCTGCCTCAAGTTAGATCCAAGCTCAGTTTATTTTGGGAGCAGTGCATACATACCTACCCGGAGTAAGAAGGTGCAGGAGAAAAGAGCCTTCACCCAACTGGAAAGACAGTGGAAGTCATCAGAGAGCCAAAGCAGCGGTCAGGAGGAAAGCAGATGGAATTCCTGCTCTGCTTTGAGTAGTCCTTTGCACGTTTGGGCATGTGGGTTGTTGTAAAGAGGCCCAAAGGAATGAGCAGAGCTTTAGAGACACGCACACAGGGTAGTTTTGGCTGTGGTTTTAATCTGGTTCCACGCATGTCACCCTCAGGACACTGTAACCAAAAGGGGTGCACGAGCAGCTGAGAAAGCAGTGAGTGAGTGGTGGCATGGGGTGTGGGCACGGAGCTGGAAATGACTGCTTTCCTCTGCTCTGTCTCCTCCTTCCCCTTTTGTTTTCACCACACAACACTCCTTTATTTTTGCATTGTCTTTCAGGAATGCATATTGTCAAGGCAGGGATATTCTCATCTCACCTAGATATAAAGCACGGAGCTTGCACGGTGATTAATCACATCACTTTGTTACCTCTTCGCAGTGCCATTCAAATGTCAGCGATCCTCAGGAGGTTCCTACAGTGCAGGCAAACAAGCATTACCATGTTCTTCCAGATAAGAGAACAAAGACGGTGGTCACCATTTTCCAAACGTGGTTTCTAAAACCATGTTCTGTCATCCAGTCCTTTTATTCAAAGGACTAAACCCGGGCTGACCCAAGGTGGTGGAGGCCCTCCTACTGCACCAACCACATGGGCTTCCTGCTGAAAATAAGGGTAGGCAAACGCAGGCAATTGCCTAATCAGAAAGACTGAGCAGAAATATATAGCGTGTTATAATCATATTACAGTGAATAAATCTCAACAAACACAATACATGACTATGAAATGCTTCCTTGTTCATTTTACTATTTCAATATGTGGTGGGAAACTGCTATTAAAATAATAATTATATTAGCTTCACTACATTTACTCAGTAGCTCAGTGCTACTATACAGCATGGCCTGAGAGGAAACGTCTTGTTCAGATTCATTTTCTGCACAGCAATAGAGGACCCATGAAAGCTACATCCAGCCTTTATTGTAGTAAGGAAGCATTCATAATATCCTTGTAATATTTATTAATGCGAAATGTGCAGTTAAACGCTTGATGAAAGAGCTATTGTATGCTTGGGTTTACAGTAAACAGTTAAAGCTCTTACCGTGCAGTGGAAGCAAGTGGAATATTTGCTTAGATTTGGCAAGAAGAAATATTGTAAATAATTCAAAGAGTGTAATTTGATTGTAGATTTTTCTGGGCTATGTGGCATATGGCCCTTCTGTTTTTGTTTTATTTAGGTTTGCTGCCTCCGTTACGTAACCATTCTTTTTTGGCTGCAATTAAACTTCAAGGTCAACCAGGAATTAACAGGGAGGAAGTTGGTTGGAAGTTGGCTGCAGATGAGCGCGGCCGCGTTGCATCGCCGCGGTGCTGAGAGCGCCGCTTTGGGGTCTGGGCATCAGACTGCTCTCGTACAGCCTCACCTGTCCTCAAGACATGCATTTCCTCATTCTTTCAGGGATGTAAAGCAGGAACTGGGTTTCGCAGTATTTCAGTGCTTATCTTCAAGAGAAGTGACGCAATGCCCCAGTGTGCTCATTCCTGCTGAACACGGCCCACTTGCTGGGTGCCACCCAGGCCCCACTGCCCCACTTCCCATCCCATATTGCTCCGCTGAGGGGCTGGGAGAGGAGGAAGGGTGTCTGGGCACGGGGCTGCCTTGTGGTCTTTCAGCCAAGTGCTCTGCTTTACTGAGAATTATCCATCTATCTTGCAATACATATCATAACATACAAACATTTTAAGGCTGGCCATGCGTCTTCCTCCCTGTGCTCCTCACAGAAACTCTGGCATCACTTTTCACAAGCTGAAAAACGTCCCTCGCATCCAAAGTGCTTCTATTATTCTTGGAATTTTTTTCGTTTAGAGCTCCTCAGGTGAACAGTGCCATGTAAGTGCTAAGTGTTATTATTTATTAGGCATATATATTCTGTAATTACTTTGCAAATACGATCATTATATTTGAAGTTACAGTGTACTTCAAACATTAATTGCCACATAACTTGCAGATTTCAGATCTGATACACAAACCTAATCATCAGTCATTAAGTATTAAAGAAGAGAGCACTGGAAATATATTAAATTACCTCAGATCACTGATTAAACCTAATCCTTGGAAATTCCTAAAAGCCTGTTGAGGCACTGAGATTCGCTTCCAAGTGACCACTGGGAATTTAGGCCTGCAAAAACAGCTGGATGCTTTAATTCTCAGGGATATCATGATTCTGTGACCCTGCAAAATGCTCTTTTTTTGGAGTTCTGCCCCAGCCATATCTAATTCCTGTTCTGGTTTGCTCGGAGGCTGACGTGATGGCTGTGCACTCCCCAGGCAGCGTTTTCCTCTGCTGATCCCATCGCTGCACAAATGCACTGACGGAGAGCTGCCCTCCTGGGGCAGGGGGGATGAGACCACCGGGGCGTGAGCCCTCCCTGCTGCCTGCCCCGGGCTGCCTGAACTGTTCCGTCCGCACCCACCGCCTATGCTGGAGCTGTGGAAGGAGAAACGGAGGAGTTCATAGAACCACAGAATCATTAAGGTTGGAAGAGACCTCCGAGATCCCTGACCCATCCCCACCATGCCCACTATGTCCCCAAGTGCCACATCTCCATGGCTCTGGAACACCTCCAGGGATGAGGACTCCGCCACCTCTCTGGGCAGCCTGTGCCAATGCATCACCACTCTTTGGAAAAGAAATTGTTCCTAATATCCAACCTGACCTTCCCCTGGCACAACTTGAGACCGTCACCTCTTGTCCTGCTGCTGTTGCCTGGGAGCAGAGGCTGACCCCCACCTCACCACAAACTCCTTACAGGGATTGTAGAAAGTGATATGGTCTCCCCTGAACCTCCTCTTCTCCAGACTGAGCAATCCCAGCTCCCAGTCCTCAGCCCATCCAGATCCCCCTGAAGGGCCTCCCTACCCTCAGGCAGACCAACACTTCCCTCCCAACTTGGTGTCATCTGCAAACCTGCAGAGAGTTCACTCAATCCCCTCATTCAGATCATCAATAAAGATATTAAACAGGACTGTAAATGTTAATTAAGTGTTAGAAACTACTTAAAGCCACGCAGTTATCTCAGAGCCCTGTTTAGGCAAATGGCACTTTAACTCAGGCTTGTACTCCTTCACCATAGGTAAAATATTTCTGCTCATGAGCTACCACTCCCAACAATCTATATCAAATATTATAAAAATAACAGCATATGTGTGTGCACATACATAGATTTGAAAGCATTAAATACAGGTGTCCTTGCATGCTTGCGTGCTTCAGATGGGAACAAGGCAGAAGGTGTGAACGTGGGGATGCCGCTGACACCTGTGCTGTGCATGCGGTGTTGCCTGCCCTGCAGCTGAGCTGCTCCTCCCCAGGGGCCGTGAGGAAGCGGGGGATAAGAGTGGCCCAAACGTGACTTAGTGCTGTTTAAACTGAAATGCTGAAAAGGCACATAAAAGGATTTGAAAACTCAGTCTGAAGGGTTTAAGCCATCTTCTGGAGCAGACCCTAGTGTGCACTGCTGCTCCGAGGATCCTGTTGAGCACCTCTGAGTTTGCAGTCTCACAGCCTGTCTTTCTGTCTGAATTTAGCTCCCCAAGGGAGCTGGGGTCTTTTCAACCCCTGACCCTGCAGATCCTCACTGCTTCCCTGGGACCGACTGCCTCCTGAGCAGCCCATCGTGCTGCCCAGGCTGGCGTCCTCCCTGCTGTCTCCTCTGTCTGAACAAAGTCTGAACCAACAAATCTTTTCATTGGCATGTACTGTTGACCCATAACTGATTTCACTCAGATTCTGAGTTCCTGACGTGTTCCCCAGTCCTTGCTGTGTCTGCGCAGGGGAAGGAGCAAGAAGGACAGAGCAGCCTAATGCTGGAGGACAAAGCATCTCCCCAGGGCATCTCAGACCACAGTGCACAAACCTGGGTGCAGGCAGCGGTCGCAGCCAGTAATGCTGTTCCTATAGTCAGAAGGCAGCTTTCCTGCAAGCGAGTTCATCAGCTGTAGTGGTATCTGTTCGTCTGGTGTTGGTGAGGAATGTCTTTCTAGCTTTTAACTCTGTCCTTCCTGTTGTTCACTTGCTCTTTACATAGTTCCTGGAGTATTTGTCACCCTGCTCTTTTTACCTTAAACAGGTTAAAGATACCGTTTAGTGGTGTTCCTTTTTCCCTTCTTTTTCCTTCTTTTCGCTGCTTATGTTGAGCAGTCATCAATTCTCAGTCTCACCCACGCTCACTCTGACTCACTAAGGGATGGAAGTCCTTCGCTATCTGCCTGCTGCTGTCCTTGGTGTGGGCAGCGCTGTGTTCCTCTGCTGGCGTGCCATGATGCACCATTGTTACTTATTTACCCGACTGCCTGCATCATTCAGCCCTGCTGTGCTCCACAGTGCTTATGCACAGAAGAGGAAGATGTTCCCTGGTCCAGGGTGGATGCTAGAAAGACAAAGAACTGTTAGGGCACAGTGGGGAGGACTTCCAGTTAGAGGTTAGGAGCTGTATTCCATGTCTCTGAATGCGGAGGGGCGTGTGGTGCTTACGAGTACTCGCAGTGGTGTAAGTCCAGACCAAGGCTGATCTCTGCTCACTTTGCACAGGCTAGCTAAAGGACAGAATGTCGTCTGCATGTTACAGCTTGAACCCAACTCCATGGTACAGGGTCAAGCATTTCAAGGGACTTACTGCGTCCTTCCATTCGACCTGAGGCAGAGTGCAGCATTACTTTCAGTCCCAGAAGCAAGGATCTTTATCTGGGAAAGGAAAAAACAGTTGCGATGTTCAAACTTCCTGCAATGAGCTGTAAGGTGTTCCAGTCGTTAAGCAGCCTCGCAGTTCAGAATCATAGAACCACAGAAGGCTTGGGTTGGCCAAGACCTTAAAGACCACAGAGCCATAGAATGGCTTGAGTTGGGTTGGAAGGAACCTTAAAGATCAAAGAACCGTAGAATGGTTGGACTGGACCTTACAGCCCCCCACCCCCCTCGCCATGGGGGAGAAAAGCAGGGTTTGTAATTGCTGCAGATGGAGATCTGGTCGTTATCGTAACTGTACAGGAGGCACGAGCAATCAGTCACAAATTATCCAGCCAAGGAACCAAGGACCTCGCTCTTTTTGCTACTGCGGTTGGCAGCAAAAACCCCTCCGCTTCACTGTGAAAACAATCAGGGTCCATTTAAGACTCCCTTTTTTTTTCTGATAATCAATACTTGCAACTCCAAAAGGGCAGAGGAGAAGAACGTTTAGCGCCTTTTTAATTGGCTCTTTGTAATTGTTTTGTGGGGCGTTTGAGATTTTTAAAGATTTATGTGCAGAATAAAATTCTTACTGTTTTTAGTAAAATTCTTACTTCTTAGTAAACTGTATCGTAGATTAATGTGGCATGTAAAAATCTGTCGTTAAAAAAGTAAATTTCACATATACAGGGGAAAATTACAGTAAAAATGCCAAACCAGTCCTAGAATCTTTTATTCATATTTTGGTAGGCAAGTTTTACTGATTTAAACATTAGTCTGAATACGTCTTTTACTAAGAAAATATTTTTAGGTATGTTTTTTCTTTTTTTATAAGGAACGCTACTCTTTCTATGTAAATAGCAATACTCCTAGCATTTGGGGTGTCGTTCCTTACTGCTTTTTCCACTGGTAACTTAGCTGATACGCAACACTTGGAAAGCAAACAGAACACTTTGGTGTTGTTTCCTGGTGTTTTTGGCCAAGCCCGGGCAGAGAGGCATTGCAGAGGGAAATGCTGAGCGCGGCGCGTGGCACACGGCTGCTAGCAGCCTTCAGCCACCCATTCTGCCACCACGGCAAAGACCAAGTTCTGCCTTACAGACGGGTTTGAATCGTCCTGCTCCCTAGCAAACTTCAGTCAAGTTTCCCTTACGGCTCTCTCTGATGCATTCCCATGATGAATTTCCCCTCCTGCCGGCGCAGAGCAGGTTTCGTTGCCAGGGGAAATGCCAAACAGGGAGACAAGCTGACACCCAAAGGCCACCGCCGAAAGAAGCTGGCATCTGGGTGCTGCAGCTGCCAAGCGCTCCCCACGAGCGGCCGCAGCAATCAGCTCCGGGGATGGAGCAAAGCGAGGAGGAGGAGGAGGCAGCGAAGAGCATGTGGTGCACAATCAATGCCGCAATCAGAGGCAAGAGGCAGTGCCAGCTGGTTCCTGCAGCTTCGTCCACGTGCCAGGAGCACAAAATAATATTTAAATAAAGCACTGACAGAGCGGGGCAGCTTATGCAGCCCCAGCAGTGAGGGCAGGGTGAGGGGTGCCCGCGTGTGTGCGACCAGAGCTCCAGGGCTCCTTGCCCCCTGCCAGCTCATGCTGGGCTTTGGGGCAGCTCAGAAAACTGCTGCTCCTTATAAAAGTACAGGTGGTGCCAGGGCAAAGTGGGATCTGTGTGGCTGCATGGCTGAGAGCGCGGGTATTACACAGCGGTGAATAGCATAAGGCTGGCTATATAGTGCAGATGTCAGGAGACACTGGCTGCTTTTAATGGGCAGGCCGATGCAGAACAAACATTGGAATGTGTCAAAATGGGGAAAAAGTCCTGTCATTCACCATATGAATTGTTTTACTGTGTTGACCACTCTCTTTAGCTCTTTTGAAAATGCATGTTTTGATGGGGAAATGCAAAAGTGAGACAGACAGAAGGAAAAGTTGTGTATTCTATAATGATTGCATGGAAGCATATAGCCATCTACCGTGACAGTCTGCAATGACCTCCACAGACCCTTCCCCAGCCAAACTTTGTGTCTGCCTTCACAAAAGGTAGTGAGCAAGGCACTGGAGGAGTCATTCAAGAACTGGGAAATGTGGCACATGGGGACATGGTCAGTGGGCACGGTGGGGATGGGTTGGGCTTGGGCTTGGGGATCTCGGAGGTCTTTCCAACCTTAATCATTCTATTTTTCTATTTGGGGACATGGTCGGTGGGCACTGTGGGGCAGGGCTGGAGTTGGGCTGGAGTTGACCTTCTCAGAGGTCTTTTCCAACCTTAATGATTCCGTGATTCTATAACCACATCCCCACCCTCAGCACAACACTGGTTCATGTCTAACTTCCATTGTAAAGCGACTGGGAAGAGAGCATGTGCTCACATATTATTTAAAAGGATCTGGAGCTCTGGTCACCACTGTAAAATAATAAATAGTAGTAATAATGAATAGTAATAATAATAGATAGTGCTACTTTTGAAGAGTTCTGTTCTCAGAAGATGGCTATAGAAGATTAGCACCCCAAGATGCGGTGAAAGGACAGTGCAAGAATGCATTTGGTCACCCATCCTAGAATAAGAGCAGCTGACACCTAGATTTGTCATGTATTAGGAAACAGCACGTGAATTTGTCCTGCCTTCATGGCAGTTCCAGCCATGTCAGTCTGCACTATATTAAAAGCACAGCCCGTGAGTGTAATATAGGTTGGTATTTTATGGAAAACGTTTGCTTAAAAATGAAATCGTCTCATTGCCTTTTGAGGATATCGATGAATAGATGATGGCAAAAACTGATGGCAGTGCCAGTTAAGTATTAGTTGTACCTAGAAGAATCGCGGCACAGCAGGCCCCGACACTGCAAAGCCAGGTTTTATTCTTTGCCTGCTCCTTGTCTCTGCAGCCTGCTGCAATCAGCACACAGCTGGGAGGTTCCTGCTTTCTTCATCAGCAACAGCCGTGGCTCGGGTGCCGGCATCAGGCAGTGGGGAGTTCTGCACAGCTTGCACGTGCGTGTGCGCAGGCCAGAGCGACAGCCTCGCGGCGTTGGTCCTAGAGGAGCAGTTCATTTGAAGGACTGCTGCAGTGTTATTAGGCATTAGCAATAGGAATGGATTAAAATCTGGCTGGCCCTGCAGATTGCTTTGATATTGCTTTTATACCACTGCACAGAGTACACCAAACCCTGTATTACAGCTCTGGAGTCATGAAACGGTTATTTATGTGCTTGGACGGTGCCAAACGCAAAGTTGCCCAGCTGATTGTACAGAAAAGAGGCCTTTCTGCACAAACCAAATACAAATACTGTTCTTCCTGTCTGTAATGAAATGAGGAGAATGACAACCATTTCAGGCAGAGCTTCGTTATGGGCTTGTAGGTGCTCCAGCAAAGCCAGTGGCTGCCTTACTGCTGATTGATGTGGAGCAGAATAGAAACCCCATCAGAGCCAACAGCAGAAATGAGCTTTAGTTTTAAGAAAGACTGCAAACAAACAGCCCAGCTTTCAGCTGATGCGGTGCTGCGTGTTAATACACCGCCAGTGGCCACACTGAGTGAGCACAGAACATAAAGAGAAAACTTTGTTACAGTCATGCCTAAATCCACTCTTCTTCTAACGAATTCCTTTTGCAAAGAGTCGCCTTGGTCAAGAGCATTATTTCTAGAAGCAAAAGAAAAAGGAAAAGCCAGCTTGCTTTTCTGAACTCACTGCTAAAAACTTGTCTGCACATACAGGACAGGTGCAACAGATCGGTATCATTTTCTGTTCTAACATTGTTTGCATATTTCTAATATTTACTTAGAGATTCAACTTGGTTTTCTGGATTTCCACTCTTGAATCTTTTTCTACTTTCTTCTTTTTTTCTTCTCCTTTTAATTTTTTTTTTCTTTAATTAGGAACATGTTTTAGGTAGAAAGCAGTAATTTCCCAGTGCAGCGCACATGAAATTGCACATATTACCGCTCTTATTAATAAAGTTCTGCATCACGTTCCCCTCTCCTGCCTCCTCTTCCCAAACACAAAAACAACACGACGGATATATTCCTAAACATTCAAAATGGCTCAGTGAGACCCTCCATTTTCCCTGGGAGCTACAGGGCTATCTGTAACAGCCTGTAATTCTGAAGTCCAGCCGTCTAGCATGTGTTAGCCTACTGAGGAGGAAAATCTGTTTACACCTTAGTTGATATCTCCGAGTTCTCTCTTCCTCTCACACAATTATTTGCTTTGCTACCACTTTTACTTGAAGACTGCCAATCTTGTAGAAGGCGCTGATCCACTCTGCCAACACTTACACTTCCTCGTCGAAACGATGAGTATCACCAGCAAGAGTGTCTGCTCTTCACATGCGTGAAGCCCAGTGCTCCTCCTATGGCCAGCTGGAAGGTGCTTGTGAAAGCGCTACTGGTTGTGCTCTCTGCTTATCATCAGTCTTCTGAATCTTCTGCATCAGCTGGAACAACTGATTTTTACCTGCGCTCTGAAGGCAACTGTAAACTTTGATGTTTAAGACACTGCAGAGAGTTAACCTCTGCCTCGACTTCTTGAGCCACTTCACTCGAAATAACTCTGTACATAGAGTCACAGAATCGTAGAAATGCTCAGGTTGGAAAGGACCTTAAAGATCATCGAGTCCAACCGCAACCTAACCATCCTAACTCTAACAACCCTCTGCTAAATCATGTCCCTGAGCACCACATCCAGACGGTTTTTAAAACACATTCAGGGACGGTGACTCAACCACCTCCCTGGGGAGCCCATTCCAGTGCTTAACAACCCTTTCTGTAAAGAAATTTTTCCTGATACCCAACCTAAACCTCCCCTGGCGCAACTTGAGGCCATCTTCTGTCCGAAGCAGATGTCTTAACTTTGTTTGGAGATGACTATCCCAAGCAGTACTTCAGGCTATTTTTGCCAAGGCCACCTTTTTGTGTCTCTCACTTATATCTTCTGTGCTGGTAGCACACACAGCTCACGGATTCGTACTGCTGGTACACTGCGTATATCTGAGCTTTTGTCCCTGACGAGTACTGACTGTTCTCTCCTACAAGGCATTCTGTTTCTCCTCTTCAGCCCTGGCAGGCTTTCAGCTTCCAAGACTCCGAGCACCTCCCTCTTCTAAAAACCACCCCTATACTTTTGGATACCACTTCATCCACCTTTCACACAGAGCCATCCCTTTTCCTGATTGAGTATCTCTTGGTCTTTTTTCCAGCCTGAGTGCTCCCCTGGGCACTTCAGCTCCTTGAGACGAGGCTTTGTTCTCCACCTTCCTCCACCGCCTTCCCTGCAGGCTTTGTTATGTCTGGACATAGTTACGTAATAAGCTCTTCTTGCTCTTTGCTTTGTGCTTCTCACTCTCTCAGTGGAGGGTGTTTGCTAATATCTAGGATTCTTGCACCTCTTCTTCTCTCATACATCTTGATTAACTTACCTCAGATCTCTGTCATTTGGGGCCATTCTTCATCCGCCAGCAGGACCTGGAGCCCTGTGAACCACATTCCTTTCATGCTTTTTACCCCCAGCTTGCGTAGAGCCTTGTGGCTGTATCGGCCTGGATTTCACAGCTCATTCTTCTCCCAGAGTTGTTTGACATCAAAGATGACAAATTTGTGGAATTAAAAGATGTTTTCTTCAGGGAAACTCCTTCAAAGAGATATTGCACATACCCGTCATTCAGTTACCAGTACTAAATCAATCACGCTGCTCCCATCACCTTTTGCAGTTTCTCTGACTTCGTTTGCTCCTGGATCCACCGTCGTGCATTTCAGTAGGTAGTGAAATTTTGCACAACGTAGGTGCCATTTACTGCATTTGCTCCGGGCTCTGAATTCACCCACTGATACTTTCCAAGCCAATTGGGTCAGTACCAGTCCTCACACTCCCTTTGCTCATCCCTACAGAACACCCTCCTGGAAGGGGCTGTGCCCACATTCCTGCCTGCAGCCATAAAATCATTCACTTTCCTGCCACTGACCCACGGTGAGGTTAAAGCCATGACCTTTGCAGGAGATACTGCTGCTGCTAAAGCCCAGCTCGGGCCCTGTGCACTCTGCTGGGGCTTCCCCAAAGGGTGTGTGTTGTGTCTTTGGGCTATGGAAAACCTTTGTGGGATTATTCCTATCTTCATTCACCTCAGTTTTCTGCTGGTAGGCAGAAGGTGAAAAACTGCAGTCATCTGACAATTCTTTAATTATGGGTAATCATCAGTCCCACATTAGTAGCTCTCTGCATTCACTTTTGACATTTTCTGGGTAATTCTTGCATATTTATCAGCAGTTTGTTAGTACAGTTTTTGAAGGCCTGATTTTAGGCAGCACAGCCCTTCGGTATGGCTGTCAATGGTCATAGTGCTTCTCAAGGTAATCTGGAGTAGCAGGGTTAGTACAAAAGGTGAGTGTAATGATAAAGCCAGGGTCTAAAATCTTTGAAACTGATAAGTATCATTTGATGAATAATGGAAAAAAAAAATCCTTATCACAATAAAAAGGAAAAAAATAAGTCCTCTAGCTATGAGCTTTAGCAATACTTGGTATTTGGACTAATGCTGAAGTCTGTAGCTTGTACTTACCTCATGGATGTGCCCCTGAGACTGCGTCCTTGACGTGGAAATAAGGGCAATAAAGATAACGGAGCTGCATACTTTGCTTTGGGTTTGACTGTGGGTTTTGGTTTGATCCATGCCATTTTGTTTTCAGAAAATGTGGGGGTGTGTATGCTGTTACCAGGTGATGTCTTCTGAATAAGTAACTCCAGCTGCTTCGGCGATGCTCCGGAAGCTGCTGCCTCATTGCTGCTCTGTTGTTTCAAGCTTTGACAAACTGCCTAAACTAGCTGTGGGTTTTATGTGCTTCCCGTTCGATATTTTCAATGTCGCTTTTAACAGTGACATTGGCCCATGACAAACAACTGCAAACGGTGTGCCAGCCGTAATGCAGACGCTCTGTAGGCATACAACCCTTATCTTTTATAGCATAAACTATATTTGCTCCATCGCCTGAGATGGGAACACAAAGCCAATGCTAAGAGAGAGCTAATCCACCTGTCACATTGTTCTGCAGCTCTTCCAGGGAGTTTACGGCAGCCTGGCTGCACTGGAGCCTGGTGGCAGACGGCTGCACTCCCGTAAATGTGTGTTTCAGCAGCGGAGGAGCAGCATCCACCTCAGCCATCACCTGCTCTTATGGCAGGATACAGTGGCAGCACTGTCTGGGAGAAGACGCCTTCCCTATCCTATGCGCCCACTATGAAGCACAGAAAATTGTCCATACTCAGATCTACATATCGTGGATGAGAAACCATCACTTCTCTACAAGAAACTCATTTTGAGGAAGTAGTTTACTATGAGCTTATCTTTTCGCAGGACCAGTGAACTGGTTCCTTTCATCTTGGGTAAAATCACAGGATCACAGAATCACTGAGGTTGGAAAAGACCTCTGAGATCTTCAAGGCCAACCCAAACCCATCCCACCATTCCCCCTAACCGTGTCCCCAAGTGCTACGTCTCCATGCTTCCTTTATTTTGGTACTCAGCAAAAGATTCACCATATTTTTTTCCTGCTAAAAATGAGCAGTCTCCTTCTCAGTTTCTGCTCCAGCACCCAGAAGCTCACAGCCCTACACCGTCAGTGCCAGGTCAGCATCCCCAGCTAAACTTTCTGCGGCGACCCACCACTCCTGGGTCCTTTCTGTAAGCACCCAGCCCTCCCCATGCCTTTTTGGCCAGCCCCCACATTTTGGCAGTTTGCAAACCAAAATTCATGGCCAGGAGGAACAGGGGTGCTCATGGTGGGAAAGGTCGGGATGCCCTACTGCAAAACAGTCTCAGTGGAGTAGGATCCCACTGACATGGAGCTGGGAGCAAAGGCTGCCACCTCCTCCTGCTTGTCCCCGGTATAGAGCAAGCAGCACGCGGCCTCACAGCCAGCATTAGCGATGCTTAGCTGAGGAGCTGAGCAGCAGAGAGTGAGACCCAGACTGTGACACAAACCACAAGGACACGGAGAGAGCTGGGGCCCCACAGCCCCCTTGGCTCTTCAATATTGCATGGGCTGCACCAGCCGCTCCAAGCATGGCGCTTCGGAACGCTCCATTTTGTGCGGCTCCTTCCCAAAGGCTGCTATCTACTCCCACCAATGCTGCTTTTCATTTGTCAGGAATGATTACCCTTCCCTTTTGTTAATAACAGAGCCGAAATGCCCAGACCAGTGCTTGGGTTTATAAGCATCCTCAGCAACATCGTCGGTGATGTCAGCTCAGAGCATGCTAATTAATCTATAGTCCCTCTTCTGGCTGTTTCTGCAGTAACAGAGCAAAAATAATTTTAGGTGATGTAGCAAGACTGCCTGTTGTTTATTTTTTTATTTGCTTTCTCTCTGTGTGGTACAATTATAGAACCAACCTGGGCTTTGCATGCAGGGTAGGGACCACATTCAGGTGGTGCACAGAGGGCACCTGCGGGTATTCTTCCCTCCCAGCCCTCCTGCACGTTCTCTTTTTCCCTTCCTGTCCCCTAAGTTTTTCCATTCTTGTTGTACTCCTTCACGTTCACGGTGCTCACACCCGTCCCTTCTTTATTTATTTTTCCCTCTTGAAGGAGCCCAGTTCCCAGCACCCCATACCCATGGAGAAACCCCAGTCCACATCCATTTGGAATTGCTGGGATGTGCAAACCGGGTAAACCCCGAAGTCACCGGCGAGCTGTCCACAAGCCTGTGCCTTAGAACTGGTAATCCGTACCAATATTTGCAATACAAACAGCATTTCACTGAGATTAGCAAACTTCACAATGGCTTATTTGCAGCTTTTGAATTTGTAAATGAGGGAAAGGGCTGGGAAAAGGAGAGTTGGGATGATATAAAGGGAAATCTAGAGATGAGGATTTATCCTCCTCATTAAAAGCCACTAAGATCTTCATCTCTGGCATTTAATGTACCAAATTCAATATTCGGGACACAGTTTGCATGTAAAAATAGCAATATTGTATTTTTAAAAATAGAAGGGGCGAGGGGAAGTTTTAACTAAGACACGCACTTTAATGGCTTTTTTCCCCACAAATCCAAGCTTCAGCAAAAAATTTTTGAACAAGAATAAACTCTTTATCACAAGTGAGGGTTTCTCTCCCATTTTTCTTCTTGTGAAAGTTCTATTTTCCTTGTATGCTAAGCAAGGTGGCCTGAAGAGAAAAAATATCTGTCCTTACGAAAAAGAAAAGATCTGCTGCCCTTGGTAGAGGGAAAATCAGCCTTGAAAACCTGGGGCTTATAAACGAAGAAAATGCAAGAATAATAAAAAACACATGACCTGAAATCTAATTAATTTGAGTGAGTCGATAAGTTTCTGTTTCTGGACGCGGGTAACAGAGGGGAAGGTTAAAAAGGAAAAACAGGGATGCAGGACGTTCTATTCACCTCCTTCTCGTTCCACTATTTAGAAAAAGAAAAAATAAAAAAAAAATAGACCACCCCTAGAAGAATATTTGTACAGCACACAACAAAGAGAAAGACGCCCTTTATTTATTGCGACTGCTGCACCTCTTCATCTCGTTATGCACATCCACGCATTTGCCTGGCAGGAAGCTGTGTGTGCTGTGCTATCCCCATGCTGTGCCACGGCCATGCCATGCTGTGCCTGTGCCCACAGCCAGGACGCTGCACCCCACGCATCTTTGTGCTGCCACATCTCTCCTGGGATGGTTCCTGCCGCGGGGAAGTGGCGATGCACACTGAGATGCCCTCATGCCCGGACCCGAGCAGTGCTCCCATCCCTTCCATCTGACAAATCTCCTGGCACAGCGGCGCCTTTCACCCCAGCTAAATCCCTCTGCTGAAGTCACATTTTCCCCCGGATTTACAGGGCCAGAGCTCGGTCTGGCCAGTTGAAAGCTGCTCGTTTTTCATTTATATATTTGCATTTCACTCCTAAATGTGGCACGACGGCTTACCAGCACGTAACCGAGAGCCTAACCCTGCTCCAGACCTGTGCTATCACATAAACACAAGATTTCAAAAACGTTCCGAGGAAAGTAATTTTCGCATCACCCAATTACCGGGAATTTCTCGTTAAACTCCTTCTCCGCGTTGCAGGTTGCTGCCTGAGCTCAGGAGCGGGGCTGGGAGCAGCGCGGCGCGGCACGGTGCAGGGCGGAATAGCACGGCACGGTGTGCACGGCACGGCACAGCAAAGCACGGTGCTGTGCTGCACAGCACGGCTGCACCCGCTCCCTCCCTCCCCGCACCGCACCCAGCCCCAACACCTGGCCCAGCGAGCTGCAGCCCCGCGCCTCGGCAGCGGTACCGGCGGAGGAGCGGGATGCTAAACAAGATATATACATGATGTCAAATATTGGCTGCACACATCTAAGCCAATCACTTCTAAATAAATTAACCATGGCACTGCCTAATACGATCCACCTGCTTTCTTCCTCGTGTTGTTCCAGACCCTACCTGAACCCCCCTTTGATTAAATGTCAAAAGCTTGCCTTGTGCCTGCAGATTTCACTGAAGGCGGATAACAGAAAGGTTCCTCCTGTGACTCCATAAAACTGAAATAAATTCCACTGGCATCTTGTAAATTTTTATTTTCTACAATGACTGCAGGCCCCATCTGCGACCCAGCTGTTATTAGAAGGGAAAGCGTTGGCCCTTCTGCATTACAAAACAGCATAGAACAGTAATTGCCAGTGGAAGAGATTAAGTGTAGACACTAAAAATGTTTACTCGCAATGAATATGCATAACGATGGGTAGGAAACAGCACTGGAAGATTAAAAAGAGAGAAGGGTTTGTTTACAAGGCTGGGAAAAAAAAAAGAGGGGAATGTCAGTTGGCCCCAAGCCTGAAATAGGAACGAAAAACCTTTGGGCAAGGCATTAGGGAGAAAAACAGATGGTTTGTGAACCTTTTATTAGATAGAAAAATCATTAATCAAGCCCAGGCTGGAAATGGCAGGGTTTTTGGTAGTTCATATTTTAGTTTATTTTTTCTTAAAGTGACAGTGTGCTGTTTTGTTGACAGTCGGCGGCACGGAGCCCCTTCCACGGGAGGTGCAGCCGCTTTAGCATGCAGCACTGGGAGCATGTCTAACTTTAGGTCCGCGCTAGCACCAAGCTGTTCTGCAGAGGAAATCCCTCAGTAGGGTTTCACATTTCAGCACCTGTTTTGCCCATATAACGAAGCAATTAAAAAAAAAAGAAAAAAAAAAAAAAGAAAAGAAGAAGGGGGGGAAATCACAGCCTCGTTTATTTTTTTTTTTTTCGTGGCTGCTTCATTCCAGTTTGGGGGGAGAAATGTAGGGCATGAAAACTTCCACAGACAGCCTCATGAATAGGGAGCCATTTAGCAGCGCCTGTCAATACACGCACCCTCGATCATGTCTCCTGTTTCCCTTTATTCTGTTGTTATAAGACTAAAAATAATTGAGTTTGCAGCATTCAAGCAACGGTAAGCCGAACGGAAAGGCAGAAAGTGGTCTGGCAACCTGGTTACTCCCTGTCCTAGCTGGGGGCATCCTGCCTGTGCCAAATGATGTCACCGTGTGGCGCCTGAATACGGGGCTTTGTTCCTTCCTTCTCCCCTTCTCCATTTTGCCAGCCTCAAAGCAGGGCATTTCTTAGCAGCAACAGCTCAAGGCACAGCAGCCTCTCTTTCTCCCAGCCTGTCAATAATATTTAGTGACTGTGTGCATGTGCATGCATGTGCCTGCGTGCAAGCGTGCATGTGTGTGCACGCGCGTGCCTCTGTTTGCGTGTGCATACACATGTGTGCATGCATATGGGTGTGCACGCATGTGCTGGCAGCAGAGCTTTCCCGAGAAGCTGGCACAGGGCACTGAGATGAGATAAATAAAACAGAAAGTCCAGTCTGCGAATCAAGATGGATCTTTCTGTGTATTTATTTATATCCGATGGCCACAAAAGCCAGTCTGAAAATTACGAACCATCCTTCAGGATTCCTGGTTTCCATACATGTTTCTGTCAATAGATGCGGGCACACACGCACACACTGACAAAAACCATCCTCGTTGTACCCCAAACAAATTCGTTTTCTCCCCCCTGGGAGCCTTGCAGTGGGTGGGTGCACACTCAGAACTCTGGTTTGCAATTTCTGATCCCCCTTTGCTGTGTTATCATCTCAGGGCAAGTCCCCTGTATCTCATGGAGTTACCTGGCACTTGCATTTACGTCACCGAGATTGTCATTTGGCTTGTTATCATTTAAGAAATTAAAAATATAATAAGACATAAACCTCAGCTTTATCAAAACATCGGAGCATGTACGAGTGACATTGGGAATGAACCGTGAAATATTTAGCAGTAAAGTCAGGACCAAAAATAAAGCCAATATCCTTCTTTGGGGAATAAAGGGGAATGGTTTCTTTTTCCAATTTTTTTTTATACCACAGAGGAGCTGCCCACACATTTCCTAATTCTTAGACTAATAACTCTGAGATGAACTTCCTAAAACATATGAGCTTCATCAGAGAAGGGGGGGAAGAAGGGGGAGAGAATGAGGGGGAAGTACAAAATGATCTTTGTAAGAAATAGTAGCTGGGATTGCTAGCGTTGCATATGTTACAGCACATCATTAATAACAGTGATCAAAAGAAAAAGAACATCTTAGCAGCTGCATCAAATTATTATAGAAATTGGAATTTTCAAATGAGCTCAGAGTTTAAAAAAATAAAAATAAAAAAAGGAAAAGAAAAGAAAAAGTAGAAAAAAGGGCACCGTGTACTGGAGGTCAGGTCACTTTGCAGAGCCACAGGATAATCCCAAAAGGTATTGAAAGGGCTGGGATGAAAAAAAGAAATTCTTCTTCCTATTATGGTATTTTCAATATTAATAGGCAAATGTAGGGAAGAAAAATCCGAATCTTAGCAACAGTGCTTGCCTTCAGCAGGGCTGGGGTCGAGTGACCCCACAGCCTCCACACACACACCTGCAGCGAGGGCCGCTCTAGATTTTGATGTAAATTGGTATAATTACATGTGTTTTGTTGTGAGAATACACAGAATTTCAGACTGAGCGGCTCGGAGCTGGAGCTCAGGCTGCAGGGACGGGCAGCCAGTCTCCCCAACGATTGATGGCCCTTCCTCTGATAGCAGTTGGTGCACAGCCATGGGTTTCGTATCCCCCATGGAAAAGAAGTGGGTGGGATGTGATGGCTCACTCTCAGGAGACACCCTAACCTCGTCTTCGAGCACAATGCATGTTTTATAACAGCCTTGCGCAAACGCGGGATCCTGGCCAGGCTCAGCCCTCCCACCTCTCACAGGCGGACTGAGGAATTTAATTCATGGGCAGACGGGGCCTTTCTGGGAAGCTGCCCTGGGGAATTGTCCCAGCTCATCCCAGTGCGCCCAGCAGGCCCAGCACGTCCACCACCACCAGGCCCAATGTACCCACCAGGCCCAGTACACCGACCAGGCCCAGCGTACCATCAGGCCCAGTATACCCACCAGGCCCACCAGGCTCAGTACACCGATCAGGCCCAGTTCACCCACCATGCCCACCCAGTGCACCCACTCGGCCCAGCCCACCCCACCAGACCCAGTGCTCCACGCAGTGCATCCCCAGCAGCTCCCAGTGGCTGCAGAGGACCCCAGCAGTGTGCCTGCAGTGCGTGCACAGCACTCCCCTCTCAATCAGAACGTTTCACCCAAACCACACCTGAAAAAAATGTGTTTTACACTTGTGCAGATGGGGGAGGTTTCAGGATTGCCATCCCACGCCCTGGCACTGCCCACCTGGGAGAAATAAATGTGTTGTGGCCACCAAGGAACCGATGGCTGCGTGACCCCACGGAGCCTGATCCCCTTCCTCCCAGCAGCTCCTGGGGTTATCCTGTCAGATTATTAATCCTGTCAGATTAACCGACAGATCTCCCTGCTCAGCAGCACCCGCTGCAGAGCGAAGCAGCGCTCAGCAGGAGCAAAAGGTGACATGAAGAAACTCTTTAAGGTTCAGGTTTGATCTCAAAATAAAAGCCTTTCTTAAAAATGCATTCCCAAGCCCCCTCCTTTTCTCTTAAAGCAATGTTTCTATAATTCGAACCAGCTCTCAAGGCTCTGGTTACACATCTGCCTTCTGCATGTGACGCTGCAGTCCATCTTAGCAAGCAGTAAAAGTACAGGTGTTTTGGTTTTAAAGTAACCATTTTAAAAATAAACTCAGAATGGGGCCTCAGATGATTATTTTTTACAGCTGGCCCAGTTCCCGCTGCAGCCCGTCAGCTCAAGGGTTAAGCGGCAGAGAAGAACCGCTCGTGACTTCATTGCTCTTCCATCTGGTGGGAACCCTGAAAACCATTTGTAAATTAATTTTTTACTTTGAATGCATGCTGCCGCATACAGACATCGCTGGATCCTGCACAGACAGCTTGCACTGCTGCTTCAACATGTCTCCAGCGACAGGCTCGGCTTCTACTGATTTTGAATGCAGGAGAATAAAATCATTAAGTATGTATGTCCATTCTGCCTGCATGCTTTCTCCCCATACTTTCTGCCATAATTATCATCACATTAGTTTAGTAAATAATGTTGACACATGGTTCCATAACAGCTGTAGAGTGTCCATCTGACACCCACGCAATCAGAAGTTCAGCTCTTTGAGAAAGAGGACAGACTGAGCCTCAAATTTCTTCGTCTACACTTCTCCTTGCCTCCCTTCAGGAGGCTCGTGCAGAAGACACGAAATCCCTGCTAGCCCTGTCACAGATGAGAAAATCTATTATTTCCTATTAAATCCCTTCAAATAATCCATTCATCTGATCTTTGAGAAATGCAAAGTGCTCATTAATCATACAACTGGTGAGCACTGATTTACAGATTAATCTAATTAGACCTCATTTGTTTCAGGTGAAAGCAGCTATATTAACAAATGCTGCCCAGTGCACAAAGCCTCACACATGTGGCTTGATGTAGAAGTCAGGATCAATTACAAGATTGACTTTGTGGAGCTTGCACTGCTATAGTTGAGGGTCTGTCAACATTTCCATTACAAATTCAAACACCGCTTTTAAGGGATTTATTACTCAGCCATAACATTGGGTTGACTCTTGGCATCCAAGATCTAAGCCCGAAATCACTGGGTATTTAGCAAAACCACTCAACCTGCTTCAGGCCCCCCAGAGGGGCAGGGGCAGGGTGAGTCAGCGGGGCTGCTTCTTCTGGCGTGGAGCTCTGAAGAAAGGCTTTGTTTTAGGAACGCAGATTTTGCTGAAATAATTTCTGGAATTCAGATGCACCGAGGTGGGCTGGGGGACGCCCAGGCGCTGTGTCCTCAGGCAGAGCAGCAGCAGCTCGGCACCATGCACGGTGCCGGGTGCTGAGCAGTGGGTAAATGCCGGCTCGGCCCCAGCTGTGTGGGTTTGCTGGGGTGCTGTGCACTGAAGGCATAACGGGCAGTGTTCCCAGGTGAGCAGAGCGGGTCCTGAGTAAGCCCCATTGTTACGGCTTTTGTTATTTGGCCCGAACAAAAGAAGGGTATGAATGGTCCTTCTTCCAAATGAGCTATTTATATTTTCAGCCAGAAACTGCCCTTTTAGTTTAACAGATGTGTGCTTTGGACGAGTCACTAGATTAGAGTGGAAACCTGAGCGTTTAACTGACAAGGCAAAAAATGCTAAGCCTGCTTGCGGGATGCGGAGAAAAATCCAACTAGGGAAAAAAAAAATACACACCAGAAATGCTTCCTATTTATTTTCATCAGCATCTAGGTAAATATATTGTAATGGGAATATTTAAAGACCTGTAATCTTATTTACATTCCAAGCATGAATACAGTTCCCAGTACATTGCAGACATCTGTCAGACAAACAGACAAGACTCTGCAAAGATATTTAAAATGCTCTTCTTTTAAACTGCAAGGAAGTAGTTTGGGGATTTTGGCAGGATAGCTGGGATATGACATGTCTTTTTTTATTCTTCCCCCCTCCGTAGCAAATGATTTCTTCAGCTTCTTACAAGCAGGCTTAAGAAATTCTGTTTGATAGGGTATTTACTATGAAAACTGAAGCGATAATTCACGGATGGATGTAATTTGTCAGGTGCTTTCACTTTGAGGGTTCTGCTCTGCCCATGCCTTCCTCTGGTGTATTTTAAAGATGCTTCTTCCCCCTCTCATCTCAGTACAGAAATAGCGTGGAGCAGGTCCCCCATGTCAAATAACATAAAACAAAGTTAAGTGTTTCTATTTAATCCTGAAGGGCAAATGGGGAGGATTATCAAGCGTGGAATAGGATCACCTTTCCACAGCCTCTTCGCAGCACCCGGCCAAGCAGCGGGTGGGACGGTGGCCGCGTGGGCACTACTGTGGCAGATGAGCGGTGCTCTCAGCACACCCAAGGAGCACACCAGGTGCCTGGGGTGGGCTGGGGCAGGCAGGGCTGCGCCAGTGTCGATTTCACCGCCCCCCAAAATCTCCTCAGCGCCTGTTTTCAGCTGCTCTCCACAATCTTGCTGCATAATTTGGAGTGTCTCCTCTTGGTTTTTTGGATGCGAGACTTAGCAACAGAGAAAGGTGCTAAAGAGAGACAAAACTTGTGTGGGTAGCTGGAGATTAGCCATTTGGAATTCCACCCTTCTCCTTGTACCACAAGCTGTTTCCTGACTTTCACTCCGAATCGCTGCGCTCGGGTGCAACCGCCAGGACCCAAAGTGCTGTGTGGGGTGCAAGGCTGGGGACCCCTCTGCATTTCGAGGTTCCCCACCGCATGCCAGCAGCAGGGTGCCCATCGCTGCCCCCCGGCCCTGTGCCAGGGTGAGTGCTGCTGCTCGCCCTGCATGCCCCGCTCTCCCCGCCTCGTTGGTATGAAACCTGCAGCTCCTCTCGTTAAACACCGCTGAGCATCCCCTTCATTTCCAAAGACAAATATGAACAGAAACACAACCAAACATGTACTGTATTAAAATCATTGATTCACAATATTTAAATTTCCAGCTAGCCTCCAATTAGCAGGCTTTCCAATATTTGAACAGAAGACCATTTTAATGCAATTACAAACACATTTTAGGCATCTAAATTTTTTGCATAATTAGTTCCCTATTAAACTATTTATGTAGCCCTTTTTCCATCAGAAACAGAGAAAGCAGAACAATTTTATTCCTTACTGTTACAATAATTAACTATGCAAGTAGAACAGCATATTAATAGAGTATAATTTGTTTACATTTAAAAGAAAATTGTGTTAGATTAGCATAGCAAAAGACTATTTCCATATCCAGGCAGTAATATGCAGGCCTAATAGCAATTTACAGTGTAGTTAAAGAATATTATTAATAAAGTAATACAGTGTAATTCTGTTTGCCCCCACCATATTTCACAATGTCCTTAATTACAGCTAATTCCATCAAGACTAATTCGGGTGTTATTAAGCGGTAGACACAGGAATCTTAAGCGCAACCTTTGGGAACGGCGGAGCTGCAAAGTGTCCCGGGAGCCTGCTCCCAGCACCAGCACTACTCTGTCAGGGCTCTTATTTATGCCACAAACTCATCTCAGTGCGTGCAGCGTATGCTTGTGCCGTGAGTCAGCTCTTCATCATGAATCATCGTTCATAAAGTCCCCCTGCATGGCTATGCAGCCATCCTGTCCCTCCTGCTTGTTCCCAGCAGCTCCTCAGAGGGCTGAGCTGGGCCGCAGCAGCAGCTTTGCTAAGTTCTGGCTGCACACAGGATCGGGCATATAGGATTGCAGTATCCTCCCCCTTGTATAACAAATTGCTGTGTGCCCCTGCACAGAGAGAGGGAACAGAGGTGGCTTTCTGCATGGCTCCAAGCTTTGCGTTTTCCCTGGTTTAGGTGGAAGCCATGCGGACTTGCTGCTTATCCTTCACTTTGCAGGAGATGAATGTGCCTGCTGCTCTCACACCAGTGTGGACCCCAGCTGCACAGAAAGCACTCTGTGCACCAAAGTGTGCAGTGTGATCCATGTTTTAGTAGCCTCGAGTTGTGCTAGGAGAGGTTCAACTTGGATGTTAGGAACAATTTATTCAATGCGTTGGCACACGCTGCCCAGGGAAGTGGTGGAGTCCCTGTCCCTGGAGGTGGGGCACATGGGGACATGGCCAGTGGGCATGGTTGGGGATGGGTTGGGGTTGGGGTTGGGAATCTTGGGGTCTTCTCCAACCTTAATGATTCTGTGATTCTGTGAATGGTGTTTCCCATTCCTGTGGGCAGTATGCACGCTCTCGCTCAGCTGCAGTGATAACTTTCTAAGCACAGCTGAGGAGCCCCTCAGAAGCACGTAGGGGAGCTGCGGGCAGTTCGGTGGTCACCCCAGAGCACTGCAGCCACTGGCCTGCAGCAGCATGTAGTCAATGAGATTACAGGGAGAAATGTTCCATTTGAGCATGGATTTTGCCCAGAGAAGGTTATTCCTTCTATGAGCAATCAAGATGTTTTCTATTCCCATATTTAGATGCACATCAATGCACTGGATTAAATTTCTCCACATGCCAGTATGCCCCAGCATATGTTTTCAAGGCACAGAATACACATGCCATCACGCTAAAATTATTTGTGGCAGAACTGCACAAAGCCCAAGTAACTGATTTTTTAATTGTGCTCTTGAACGCAGTTAAACTCCTCCACTGCTGCTGCTGCGAGCCAGCCTGCACCTTTGGCTGAGGGGAGCTCCTGCCCTGGCCTAGGATGGTTTGGATCCCCATGGCCAGTGGACAATTTAGTAACCTCAAAGCACATGATTAATGCCTGCAAGTTAGGCTTATTTCTTCAGTCAGCCCAACTACCCAGATAAACGATCTTTGTTTCAACACAAGAGCCAAACTCCTGTTGAAGCACTGGGTAATCCAACGCTCAGATAAACTCTTTGTACCAGAGCGGCTGCTGTCTGCAGCCCGTTTCTCTCAACGTAGCTTTTAAACAGTTTTCTCTTTTTTCATTTAAAAAAAATATATATTTTACTCTCAGGAGAATTTGCCAAACGTTGCTCAGAAGTTTTAATCTGAATGCAGGACCAAACAGACTGCTGGCGACATGGTTCAGCAATTATTCGGTCCACCAAAAATGAAAAAAAAAAGAAAAGAGAAGAAAAGAGGAGATGATAGAGATCATACTTGTGTCTTCATATCCTGCAGATGGCTAATATTCATGTGTGACTGTCAGGCATTCCACAGTGCCAAGCTCAAAAGCAGAGTGCATCAGCTTGTTCTTGCGTCTGAGCCATTAAAGCCAACGGTCCCGTGCAGAAGGGTCGCAGGCTGTACCCAGCACTGGCAGCCCCACGCCCCCTGCCTCTTCCAACAGCCCACAGGCTCTGGGAAGTGGAGAAGTCTGAGGCAGTCTTCAGAGCCATCAGGAAAGCCTGCTCTGTGCATTGGGAATGCCAGGAAGGAGTGAGGTTCTGTTCCATCCTCACCTCCCCCTGGGTGCTGCTGCGGTACAGTGGCACGGAATGGGCACGGCCATCCTGCTGCTCTGCACTGCCATGGGGGCCTTCTCTGGCTTTGTGCCATGCAACCACAGCACTGAGTGGCTCAGTAGGATGAAATGCTCGGGACATGGGTCGGAGAATGCTGGGGATTTCCCCTCTCCTCCCTCCTGGCCTCCCCACCACTGCCAAGAACCAGCTCACACACCTTTCCCAAGGCTGGCGGTGTCTGCTTGCAGTCCCTCTCCTCTCTCCATGGCTGCCAGCTTTTACAGGATCCCAGCACCATCTTTTTCCAGTAAGTTCTCCGAACAATGCAATTTTAATAGCGCTCACAAACAATAGGTGCAATTTTCCCTTTTGCTTTTCATCGTGCCCCACGTTGCGCATATCGAGCACAAAAGCCGCCTTTGTGCAATCACTGGCAGCAGCTCTGCGACCTCCTGATATCCCCCCCCCACCCTGCCAGGCAGGGAGACGGACAGATGGACAGACAGACAGACAGACAGCTGCCCCCCCGGCCCCACGGCCTCTCCCCGTGGCCCCAGGACCTGATGCCAGCCCCCTCTGCTCAGTGCAATCGTCTGTTTGGCCTCAGTGTGATTTATCTCCACTCACGAGTTCATTCTTTTTATTTTTCAGTTATCTCTAGGTTGTGATGCTCAAGGCTTGCAGCCATCACAGCTGCAGAAGAGCAGAAGAAATAGCGAGCAAAAGGAAGAGCTGGTGTCTGTAGTTCGCCTCTCAATAACTTGATATTCATCATCTGACTTAGAAAGAAACTTGCACAGATTGAAAACACGGAACCAAATAAAACAATCCCAGGAAACCCACCTCAGCTTTTTCCTTTGAGCACTGTCAGATTCCTGGGATATTTTAAGCTTTTTCTTCCTGTGTATGTAGGCGCTTAGAATATGTCTTGAAAATGGTGGAGTTTTTGGTTATTCTTGTTGATCCAATACCCCACAGCTTTCACAATCAGCAACTATTTCCCCGCTAGAGCCATTTATTTTTTTTTTTCACTGCTGTTTTGAAATTTTCCCAATTTATCTAAAGGAGGAAGGTGTTCCTTGCCTGCAATTTGTTGGGAAGAGCTTTGTGAATGCCCCTCACCACGATGTGGCAGGAGCCAGACGTGGTGAGTCCAGGAGGGGCACATCCCTGCTGGCCTCCGCATGCTGGGCCCCGCTGCACCCACATTGTTTAGGACTTTCAATGAGAGAAGCAAATGTTTCTGTCCTGGAGTAACACATCGCTTCTTTATATTACTTTTACATTAGTCAAAATGATTTCTATGGTTTGAGATTTCTTTTGGCAGAGAGAGAACTGTTGGGAAGGCTGGGTTAAGTGCTGCTTTTTTACATTCAAATTACATTACTAAGACATTTCTAAATAATGTATGCCAATTGAGATGGTACTTCAGCATGTATTTTGCCACTGTCTTGTGGGCTGAAAAACTGAATTACCTTTCAGTAATTTGATGCATCTTTAGTTAGCATCACTCTTTAATCCAACTGCACGCTAATACAACAACGCCTCATCCCTGTCGGGAGCAGATCTAAAGATGCATTTAGTCCACATCTTTCTCAGTTTTTTTTCTTGATGAATCACATTGTTTTTTTCTTTATTAATATATGGGTGACATTCAAACCTTTCCAAAACAAGGAGAACAGCTGCAAGTAGCCTGTGCTCTAGCAGGTGCTAAAGCATATTATGGAAACCATGGACTGTGTCATGAAAGAGTAATTTGACATAGGCTTAGGAGTCCTAAAAACCTTTCTGATGGCCACAGATAAAAAATCTGACACAAGTAATATCAGCGAGGGCTTAAAGCCACAAACCTGCAAGGAGCAGGTGCCCACAGATAATGATGCTGCCTGGAGGGGCTGTGCGGGGACACGCACCTCACCAAGATGTGGGGTCACGGATCCCTCCCCACCTACCTGCTGCTCACAGATGTGATGCTTTCCTCCCTGCTGCCTCAGAAATACTAACAAATCCATTCTGGGGCTTAGGAGTAAAAAATGTGTCACATAGTCACAGAAATAAAGAAGTGTAGGGATGTGGCACTGGAGGACGTGGTCAGTGGGTACGGTGTGGATAGGTTGAGGTTGGGCCTGGGGATCTTGGATTCTTTGACAGCCCTAATGATTCTGTGATTCTATAAAGAGTAGTAGAGGGGCAGGGTAGGGCTGTGAGCACTCGGAGCCAAGTTTCCTTCCTGCTGTATGGTAGCCAGAAAAGCAGGTGATTCCCCAGGCACCAGGTTGCTATGAAGAAAATTAATAGTTAATTCAGCAGAATAATTAATGCTGTGGTGGTTCAAAGCCTTGCTGCTGCGTGTGGCACTGCAGCTACCGGGGATGCAGCATCACAGTGCCTGTCCGTGGGTGGCAGGTCTGGATGAAGGAGGGGATACTCCCCTCCTCTCCTCTTCCTTCCATGCTTTGTCTGTTTTTTCAATGGTTTGGTGCCTGTGGTTTGCTATTTCCCTGCAGCTGGAGCCTGGCTGACCTCTCCCCAGCATTGTCTGCTTCCCTGTGGAAAAGGGAGATCTGCGTGGGATGCATTTGGTCCCAACGGCTTGGGTGAGCATCGTGGTGGCTGCACAGTGAATGTCTGCTCTGGGAGTTGAAAGCAGGCATGTGGCACCTGCCCCTCTGGGTCTGCCGTAAAGCCACCAAGAACGGAGGAGAAAAGGCTGCTGCCACACCAGTGCTGCCTCAGTCACTCCCCTGGATGCCCAGCAGCTTGATCAGCAGCCCACGCAGCATCCCTGCTCAGCACCACATACAGCATCCCACAGAGCATCCCTGCCCAGCCAGCAGGGTCGCCTGGGAGGGGGAAGTTTCTGAGACCGTGGGCAGGGTCTCCCTCTAAATAAGCACAAAGCATATTTGCCTTGTTATCCTTGGAATTATTTCTAACAATTTGACTCCTTTCTTCACTGCCTGGGGAAGGCTTTTGTGGCTGCCAGCATTGCAAGTCTCGCATTTCTCTTCTTTTTTTTTTCCAAGAGATGCTTTGAGATACGCTGATTCCTCCCAGTGCCAGTTACAACGTGCTTCTGGCAGCAGCACTTCCCCAGTGACATTTTCAACTGCCTGGAGAAGAGTAACCACACCGACTGTCAGCGCTCTGCGAGTGGACGACACCGGGGTACAACAGAACATCTTTTATTCCCAATAAAGATGTGCAAAATCATCAAGCCTGAGTTAATGTGTAGGTTGGAAATACTTGTCCCAAATAACAGGATAGTTTACAACCCGTCTCTACTTTTGACATGCTGATATCCTCAAATAGCAACAATAAAGCTTCTGTCTTCTTTCAAGATATTTGTCATCTTTTGATCTTAAGCCAGAAAAAATTGAATTCTGGGAGATCAAACCTACAAAACTGATAGCTTATATCCTCAGCAAGTGCTTATCAAGTGTAATCCAGAAAGATGGCACATTTCAGAAGTGACAATGAATAAAGTTCAGCTCACTGAAAAAAAAGTAAACAAACTTCAAACAGAGGTAGCCGGAGCAGCCCCTGAATTTCCTTCTAATACTATCCTGAATGATGGCTCCATTCTGTTAGTCTGACTGGCAGGGATTGTAAATGAAACTAAGGCCATGAAAGCCACGTGATGTATGATTTCAAAGAAAAAAGTATGTGGTGGCACCTTGCAGTATGGGACCAGGAGCCACCCACACGGGCTGTCACCCCACGCTCCAGCCTTGGAGCTGCTTTTGCAGTGATTCACAGCATCTTCCACTGCTGGGTGTTGCATTTACGTTTGCTTAGGACAAAACCAGCAGCCTGTCCATGCCTACATGCTGTGAACACAAGTGGACATGATGGGGCCACTGGGGATTTCACCTCTCTCTGCAGCCAACACCAACACCCCTATCCAGATGTGCTCTGGAAGGCACATGATCATGCATGAACATGCATGAAGACACCCATATGTGCACGCACACACTTGCACATGCATGAGCACACCCGTATGTGCATGCATACACACCCATACGAACACATACACATGTACTCACATTTGCACACACCCACGCACACGTGGAGCCCTCAGAGCCGCTGTGCCCCTGAGCACCTCTGTGCTGGGTGCAGGACAAGCACTGGGGCCACTCTACGAGGGGACCAGGAATCAACACACAGCAGCTCGTGGTTGTTTGCAGGGGAGCCCAAGGCTGCAGGGCGATGCACCACCCAGCAGCCATCCCACATCTCTGGTAATTTTTGTCGTGCCAACCCTGCTGCCTGACCATGGATCACCCCCTGAGAAAACAAACAAACAAAAAAATAACCTTGGAAAGCGGCCTTAAAAAGCCAAAGAATTCTTGAAAACCTTTTTATCAGCGCTAGGGCTACGAGGCAGACAGAGGAAAACAAAGTCAGCAGTGGTTGTAAATCGTCTGGAAACCATAAATTAAAATTAAAGAGTTCAAATATGATATAAAATCATTTAATCTGGATGATTTATGCTCGTTCTCAGATGCAATTATTTACTAACGCTTCTGTTTATTGCTCTTTTGACTTTTTTAATTACTGTATTCCAAAAATTCAATTACCGAGTGTAGTATATATTTCAAGCAATAGTATTGTAAATAAAAAGAAAACCAATTAATAATGTGCTTAGTCTAGCAAAGCTAAATCAAGTGTAATACAAGGCGCCCAGAAACTTGATCGAGGGCTGAGGACTGATGGAGAAGCCCCCATCCCGCTCATGGTGTCATGGTGCGATGTGGGGCCACAGAGGGGCCGGGTGGGTGATGGAGTTTTGGTGCTGGCGGCCCAAGGGGTGCCACGTGTGAGTGTTCTGGTGTCGGCCACCAGCCCCAGGTGCATGGGATGGCTTGGGGCAGGGCTGGGTGTAACATGTTTTGGTAATAAACAGTCTGTCCTTTTACCTCGTTCTGTCAACAGACTTTGACATTGCTGGAGAAATCAATTTCTAGTCACCTCAGGAAGACTGTTCAACAAACATCTCGTCTGAGACCTTTGCTTGTAAATGATATTTACTTTCCCTCTCTCTAAATATATACACGTGCTGGTACGAGAGAGACAAAGGCGAGGGTCTGCGCTGCGCACAACGCTATAGGTGGCCCAAGCTGTCTGATGGAACACTATTCTGAAAGAAAAGCCTGACACAGTATTTAAAAATAAGAGGAACGCATTTTTATGTAGCTGTGCTCTCAGAAACGGCTGAAACGGGGAAGAAAAAACGTCATCTGGAGACTAACACACAGTAGGAAAATTTGGCAGACCTCGAAGCATCCAAGGACACGACTTGCTGAGAGGCAGCAGTAAGGATGAGGAGAGCTCTCCCCCAGTGCAGGGTCTGCTGGTTAAATGCACTGTTCTAGCTGTAGCCTTTGTTTCCAGACCCTGCTGTGTGTAAATACAGCTATATTTACTCAAGTTGGACTCAATGGTCCTCATGGGTCCCTCCCAGCAAGAAACATTCTCTGATTGCACCAGGGGAGGGTCAGGTTGGATGTTGGGAACAGTTTCTTCTCCCAAGAGCGGTGATGCAGTGGCACAGCTGCACAGGGGAGTGGAGGGGTGCCCATCCCTGCAGGGGTTCCAGTGCTGTGGAGATGTGGCACATAGGGTTGCCAGGCTGGATATGGCTCTGGGCAGCCTGGTCTGGTGGTTGGCAACCCTGCACATAGCAGGGGGGTTGAAACGAGATGAGCATTGTGGTCCTTTTCAACCCAGGCCATTCTGTGATTCTACGATTCTATGATTCTATGATGCAGCTAGAGGGTATGCTGGGGATGAGCTGGGGATGGGACCTGAGGATCTCAGAGGTCTTCTCCAACCTTGATTCTTCTGTGATTCTCTGATTTTATTATTTTATGATTCTGTAATACTAACCAGAGATAAACCTGGACAGACTGCTGGGCCTGAGGTCTCTTTGAGAAAAGTTCTTCCACCCTTGGTGCATGGGTGAGCAGAGGGGTAGGGCTCAGATGACTGTCAGCAGTACCTTTCCCCTAAAAAAAAACAGAAGTAGAATGTTTACTGCGGCGCGTGGAGCTTATTTCTCTTTCTGCATCGCATGCCCTGTAAATCTTTCAGCCCGCAGCCGAGCAGCTCCAGTATTTCACATGTAATGCAGTACAAGAAGTAGTGATTTGTGAAATGTGATAGCAGCGCTGTCTGCAAGGGCTGCAGCTTACATAAAGCCATGGAGTTTTAAAAGCAATAAGTAAAACTTCAACCAGAACAGAAGAAAGCGCTCTCCCCATTTTCTTCTGTCCTCAGGAAAAAAAAAAAAAAAAAAAAAAAAAAAAAAGAGGGACAAAAAATCACCTTATAAACTGGAATTGATTCTTGTAAAACCTTCATAAAAAATAAATCCAAACATTTAGGAACATCTGCTGTAGAGCACAGGATTTCTTTGAATGAGTTCAGCCACAGAGAAGTGTGGCTGGCTGCATCCTATAAGAAAGACAAGGATCCGAGGTGCTGGCTGCACACCCTTAGGGCAGGCTGTGAGCAGACTGGATGGCTGCTCTCTTCCCAGGTCATGCCCCCATGTACCCACATGCCCATATCCTCATGTTGCTGTGCCCCCGTAACCCCGTGTCCTCATATTCCCATGTCCCCATGTCTCCATGTCCCAATATCCCCATGTCCCCGTGTCCCCGTGTCCTCGTATCCCTGTGCCCCATCCTGTTCCCTCGGGGCCATCTGTGCTGTCATCATGTTCACATTGCTTAATCTCTCAGGCTTTGCCCTTTTTGGGGGTCTGCAGGGTATCAGGCCACGGAAGCACACAGTTTTCCTGCACCTCCTATTTATTAATGGGAGTCATATGGCTAAATCCCATTGTGCCATGCTGAGCGCTTCCCCCTGCACATCCATATGGTCCGAGGACTCCGGTACACTGCGCGTCTGAAGGTACTGAGTGGCTTAATTAGAATATTAAACTGATTTATAGTTCTTAAATAATAGGTATCATTAAGCTAACTCTGCTCAAAAAGGGTTTTGACACATGAACACTTCCAGCTATAACATATGGAGCAAAATCCAGAGCAGTCAGCACAGAGGCGCAGCGGCAGCGCGGAGCTGGACATCAGCACCCTGTAAGATGATGGATGCAGGAGAGCAGAGCGAGCCAAGGTGAAGGGATCTCACAACACGAGGAACTTCAGGTGCGTGCTGTAAGGATGAGGAAGGTCAGCGGGTCCCAACGCTGGGAGGAGGGCAGGGTGGGCTAGGTGGATATGGGGCACGTGGGTTCCATCAGTGGGGCCTCTCCTGCACCAACTGCAATGGGTTTTAGTGGGTGTTCACTGCTGGGTCCCACGGGCAGATATGGTGCATGACAGCAAAGTGCACCCCAGGGGCTGCCGGGGGGAGAAATGCCATCAGCAGGATTCCCCCTCCCCCCATTTCTCCCCAGATTTCCTTGCTCCCCTCTGGAGCCCTATCATGATGCAGAAATATATTCCATTTTTTGTCATGTATTACCTAACTTTGCATTGGAAGATGACAAAACTGACTTTTTGAGCATTTTACGTGAACATTTATTCTTCCAAGTTAAATGTGAAAGGTTGAACTCCTCGCGCAGCACGAGCCCCCAAGGGATGTTTGTCCTAAAGGAAAACACGTTGGAAAAACAGCGTTCCCCTTCTGGACTTAGAGCAGAAGCCTGGAAGGTGTCAGAGAGGAGAAGTGATAGATCTCAGTGCAGAAAGGTGAGAACAGGGGATCTCATCTTTAATCAGAACTGTAGCATCGAGGCTCTGCATCTACATCACGCGTCCTGCAAAAAAAGAGTTGGTGCCAAGGAGGAAAAGGGAAAAAGTGAGTTTTAGCCACAGTTCCAGGAGGTGTAAGGGTGGAGGGGGGATGTGGAGCTTTCTTTGTGTTTACACAAAACCAGTTCCATATGGGGGTCTGGAGGAACTCACCCAGACCAGACGCAGGCCGGTGTGTCCAGACTTGTTTCTGCTGCTGGAGGGACCCACAAATGCGTATGAGAAAAGTCCCAAACTCAGGATTTCATTACAAAAACTTCTCATCAGCTGAAGTGTGAACGTGCTGCCTGGCCAGAAGAAAGTATTAAAATATATTTACACTTGAAAAGAAGTAATTAGTAGTAGTTCAATTGCTATAGAAAGTGCCAGGCCAGGACAGAGGAATGAGTGTAAATAGAGATTTATTATTAAAAGAAAGTCACTTAATTACTGCAAATGTTAAATATGCAGTTTTCTGACATTTAAATGATATTTTTCACCAAAATTAAAATGAATTGTCCACTCTGAATTCCCACTTCTTAGACAGCATGTAAATGTCAGTACTAAATTAAAGTTAACCAGGATCAGTGTCTGCTATCCATAAAAAAAAAAAAAAAAAAAAAGAGAGATCTAATTAGAATCAATAAAGCACTTTTTATTGAAGTTCTGTTCTGAGTGCATGGGAAGCAGCTGCTGAGGATCTTGGCAGCTTTGGGTCAGAGGAGAAGCCCCGTCACCGGCGCAAGCGGCAGGATGGGGATGGGGAGAGGGACAGGATAGGGATGGAATGGAGATGGGATGAGATGGGATGGGGATTGGAATTGGGATGGGGATTGGAACTGGAATTGGTATTGGGTTGGGGATGGGTATGGAGTGGAGATGGGATGGGAGCAGGGTTGGAAATGGAGATGGGAACAGGGATGGAGGTGGGATGGATACAGGGGGTCAGACAAGTGGGAGCTGAGCTTTGTCGGGACGCAGCCAGCCGTGCCATGTAGATTTACACCAGGATCCTCTCCCATGCCTTTATTCTTGCTGGGTGTTTTTGGATGGGCTCCATTCAAGCTGTGAGGTAACACGCCGCCTTTTAACTCGTAATTAAAACCACTATTTTTCACTTAAATACATCCTCCAAACTCCTCCAAGTGTTTTCATAAAAAGAAATCAAAACATATCTGGCCATGCTTTCAGTTAAAAATGATGAAAGAACCTTTAACCCACAAATGTGTGCCTACCATTAGGACTCTGATCAAACCGTCCTCCCCTGTGCTGAAAACCACCCTTCCCAATATTTTTTTCCCAAATCCTGCCGACAAAGCGGTGAGAGGAGCAGAGCCCTGTCCTCAACAGCTCCCTTGCAGCCATGGACTCACCTGTGCTGACATCTCCACATTACAGCTTTCTCCTGTTGCCAGTTGAATTTATTTTTCAGAAATTGTTTCTGTGAGCCGCACCACTGCCGTACTCATAATCACTGCTGCGTGGAAGTGATTATATTAAAGGCCTTTTTACAGTGCGTGCGCTCAGATCAAGATATAATATGCATTTTATATCCCCTGACTCCCTGTCCTAAAACAGAGACAAAACATTCTGTAATGTCAGATTGCTTTGAATTAGTTTTAATTTGATTAGAAATATCCCACAAGGCTACCCTCGTACATAGAGATTATGTATAATTAATGCTGTGATCAATTAGATCTGAATTGTTAGTCCATCAAGAAGCAATAACATGGGCTCTGATTTTCAAAGAGTTTTCCCCTAATCCTCTTGTTCCAGTGCTCTTTGTGATGAGATACAAAAGCTCCTAAATTAGGACGTGATACCGCACACAGCTGGAAAATGCATCCCTCTGCTTATCATTAGGAGATACGTGAGGGATTGGGTGGTCCGACCTCAGCCCATCCAGGAGCAATGGCAAGGGCATCTTGCAAGAGCGATGCACCCTCATAGATCTGCCCTGCAGTTAACTGGGGACTCCACTGCAAGGCGGGTGATGAGGACAGCCCCCTGCTCCGCACCTGGGGCGCCGGCAGTCCTCTGGTCCCAGTATGTAACTGGGATCATCAGTGATGCTGATGGTGGCTTGGCCACCCGCAGGCTCCCGGTCTTGGAAGATGATGCCTCTGTTGCACCAATCTGTGCGTGCAAATCCTGGTGAACTCTGCTGTGTTTGCAAATGTTCACGTGAACCAGCCTGTGTGGAGGTGTTCCTTTGTCCATGATGTGTGTGCTGTCCTTCAGAGGCCTCCCAGACATTGCCATGACGTGCTGGCTGGTGGCTGGCCAGTGGCCGCAGGGCTGACCTGCCCAAAGCTGCACCAAGTAAGGAGCCCGGGCAACTCAATGGCTGCCAGCAGCACTCACAAGTGGTGTAGAATTGTATCATAGAATCATATCACGGAATGGCTAGGGTTGGAAGGGTCCTTAAAAATAACAAAACCATAGAATGGCTGAGCTGGAAGGGTCCTTAAAGGTCACAGAACCATAGAATGGTTGAGTTTGAAGAGTTCTTAAAAATCATAGAACTATAGAATGGTTGGGTTGGAAGGGACCTCAAAGCCCCCAGCCCCACTCCTGCCATGGGCTGGCTGCCTCCCCCACCAGCTCAGGTCTCCCAGGGCCCATCCATGGCTGTGGGCATCTCCAGGGATGGGGCTCCCACAGCTCTCTGAGCAACAGGGAAGACGCTGATAATTTATGACTTGGAGAAGGTGATCAGTTTGAATCAAACATTATACGTGGCTAATTCAACAAACCTCTTTCCCAAGACTTTGCAAAATGATTGCAGTTTTGATACATCCTGTCCCCCTCCATGGTGAGGTGCTACCTCTTGGCCACTGCCTACAAGAGCATCTCGAGGTCAGGGCCAGGAGCAGAAGGCACCGGCGTTTCGTAAGCGCAGCAGAAATCCTTCATCCTGCATCCGCAGATGGTGGAGGAAGCCTACACCTGGTCTCCGCTGGGATTTAAACCTGTGACCTCAGAGATGTGTGAGAAGAAGATGTCAGCACTCTTCCACCACGTTGATCACGAATAATGCGGTGTGCTGCCGCAGTGGGCAAGGTGCACAATCGCCCTTCTGAAGATGTAATAAAGTCGTGTACTTTAACACATGTATCAAGGTGGGAATTGTATTCCAGCGTGTTACATGAAAAATCTCTAAATAATTCATAGAAATTTATTATTCAATGAGTAATTCCCTCAAAAGCTAAAATCAGGCACTTGAAGCCCTCAGGAATGTTTCCCTCCTAACCACTACACGTGTCCGTCTGTGAGCCGAGGTATGAATATTTTAAATGCAACTTTTTTTGCTCCCAGACTCTTTGTGTCACTGTGGGCCGCAGCCAGGACTGCCCCAAACTCTTCCTTTGCATCCTGTGAGATACGATGGTGCTCTGACACTCACTCGAGTAAGGGAGAAAAACAAAAAAAAGCTTTTTAAATTCCTCAGGAGAACAGATATCTTCGCTATCTCCTATTTTTTGGGCTGTTTTTCAGCATTTCTTCTCAGATGATGTTTTAGTTTCTACGTGCAGAAGACACGTATTGCTTACACCGCATCCCTGCTCGCGGTGGCAGGACTGTGTCAGCACTGCCCGTGCCGGAGTTCCCTCCGTGGCAGTGAATTTGCAAACTCAACGCTGTGCGTATGGGAAGGAATGGCCTTTGGGAAGAGCACAGCGGACCACAGGGTCATGAAATCAGTTGTGGGTTCTTTGATAAAACCGTAAACGAGGCTTTCAAACCATTTTGAGGCAAAGTATGTTTCAGTTGACACCTCGCTGCAGTTTTCCTTAATGATGAATAAACAGAATGGAAACCAAAACAAAATCATCAGTGTTATACTTTATCCTGTTCTGATCAAATAGGTGCAAGTATGTCATGCCACCGTGATAACAGGGAGACGAAAGAAAATCATTAGGAATAATGTTTAAAAAACCAAATGAAGACTTTTAATGCGCTGATTTTCGTGCTGTTTCAAAACATCTTTTCCATAGAATTGCTTTATTTTTTTTTGCCAAGAGTGGCGTGGTCTCTTAGCCAGGGGTGAGCACCACGATGCCCCAGCACTGCTTTTGCCTCCAAGGAAGTTCTTTCCCTTTTCTTGTTGGTTTGCTTTGCTTTGCTTTTGTGACTCTGACCAGCGACGGACAAGAATTTCCTGATTGTGGTTTTTTTTCCCACTTTCTTACTCTTTATTTCAAACTCGATAAGAAAGGCACTGCCCCGTGCATGTTTCTCATTCTGCAAAGAGGAGAACCTGCCTGGGTGAGGGTGGTCCTGGCCAAACTCCCTGCAACAGCAACACCGGTACCACTGCTGATGGAGAAAAGGGGGCACAGAGAAGACCTCATCGCTCCCTGCAGTTCCTCAAAGCTGTGGTGAGGTGGGGGTTGGCATCTGTTCCCAGCATCTGCTCCCAGGTAGCAGCAATAGGACGAGAGGGAATGGCTTCACATTGTGCCAAGGGAGGTTCAGACTGTGTACGAGGAAACGTCTCTTCTCCAAAGTGTCGTCAGGCATTGGCATTGGCTGCCCAGGGAAGGGGTGGAATCCCCATCCCCGGAGGTGTTCCAGATCTGTGGAGATGAGCGTGGTGGGGATGGGTTGGGGTTGTGTTGTGAATCTTGGAGGTCTTCCTCAACCCTAATGATTCTATGATTGGGCCTGGTGGGGTGGGTTGGATTTGATGATCTTAGAGGATCTTCTCCAACCTTAATAATTCAGTGATTCTATTTAGGGACGTGGTTATTAGACAAGGTGTGATGGTCTGGGGTTGGAATTGGTAATCCTGGAGATTTTTTCCAACCTTAATGTTTCTGTGATCCTACGATTCTATGTGTAAACCTGATGGTTTGTATGGAGAAAACGGAGTTTCCATACACTGGAGGTGGAGGAGCTGCCACGCTTTGGGCTGAGCCAAGGTCCGAGCCCACGTGTGGGATCTCTGTCGCTTCCCTGGGTAATTCCCTTCTAGGGTAAGAGAAATCACTGCACACACATGCACACACACAGAGCCACTTTTCATTATTTTGTGTCACTCATTTCTCATTTGTTGCTATGCATATTGTGCCATTATAACAGGAAATTACACTTGCATCTTGTGTGGCACAAGCATGTTGTGAATATCATAAAAACACATATGGTCATAAATGGTTTAAAAAAAAGGCGATAAAACTGACATTTAGAAAACAGCTTTTGAAAAGAGAAAACATGTTCATAGAGCTCTTGTACATTTCTTCCATGTGAAGAATCCTCCAGTCCCATTTTAGAAGCTTTTAGGCAAACTTAATTTTTTCTTCATATTAGTTTCAATGAATTAGAAATTTTGCTTTGTGTTTTGAGCTCGGTTATACTCAAATCTCACAGAAGAAATCAAAACAAGTCCGTTGAGTCTTTCCTAATTTTGTGTTGCAAGTAGACTTTCTGTTTTCTGCGTGTCTGCCTAGCATATGTCTGATTCCTTTCAGGGGTACATAGATTTGAACACAGTTTTAAGCACAACTCTTTAATTTCAAGTAATTGCAAAGGGCGGTGGAATGAATCTGCAGCGTGCCTGCGTGCTTGGAAATGGGTTTCCAGCCACTTTGGCGTGGGTAGGTTGACCAAGACTGAGGTTGACTGATTCCAATTGGTATCAATTAGTTCATATCAGCATCACTTTGTCCAAGACTCCTGGAACAACAGAAGCCTGGGTACAAGGTTGTAACTTTAAAAAGGAAAATAAAATTACATTGGGAAAAAAATTGTGCACTACGTAGGCTTGAATTAACAACTATGTCCTCTCCAAAGATATTCTCCTGTTTTTCAGTCCTGTTGCTGTACGGCTGGCTGCTGTCAGGGTGAGCCCCGTGCTGTCCGGGCGCACAACCGTCTCCTCGAAGCGGCCTTTGCCAACAGTCAGCAGCGGCTCTTGGTCCAACTCAGTGTTAGAGGGAAGATTTCTGCTAGTCATTGTGCTGTGCTCACAGCAGGGAATTCATTCTAATTTTCCAGGGCTGTAAACTGCAAACCTTTTATCTGTAGCCTTTAACACGATCTGTGACAAGCAGATCCGATGTTAGCATGCTATGCTATAAATCCTCCTGAAATGTTCCTTTACACAGAAATTATGGTACTGATTCATGATCCAAATACAGACTTTCAGCGCGGGCCTTGCCAAGCCTCCAGCGCTACCTTCTGCTTCAAACGCTCATGAGGACTGCGCCGAGCAAACAAGCTTTGCACCAGAGGAGGAGGAGGAACTCTTAAAAGCTGTCCCAAATCTTCTGGTGTTTCAAGCCAACCCCTGGAGAGGGCTTTGCTACCGTGCAGCTGCGTGCTTTCCTGGCACACCTCGTGCGCAACTACTGGAAGGAGCAGGGATTGCACGCTGCCTAGTGCAAGGAGGCTCTATTTGCTTGCTTCTTATAGGCTTTGTGCAAATAAGAGGAGAGATAATAGCCTCAAGTTGCACCGGGGGAGGTTCAAGTTGGATATTGAGAACAATTTATTCTCCCAAAGAGCGGTGATGCAGTGGCACAGGCTGCCCAGGGAGGTGGTGGAGCCCCTGTCCATGGAGGTGTTCCAGAACCATGGCCTTTGGGGACACGGTCAGTGGGCATGGTGGGAGCGGGCTTGGGGTTCTTGGAGGTCTTTTCCAACCGTAATGATTCTATGATTCTGTGATTCTAAATTGGGAGTGCGCAGCTGCCTTTTGTCGACTGGCCGTGGTGGTCTGTGCAGCCCCTGGGCACCCCAACTGCCCAACCAGCCCTGCTACCTCCTCCAGCTGTGGGAATGGCCAGGAAAAAAATAGCATTATGGCTAGGGCTATGGTTAGGGCTATGGTTAGGGCTGTGGTTAGGGCTATGGTTAAGGTTATGGTTACATTTGTTTTTTGGTTATGATTTTAGTTATGGTTATGGGCCCTCACCTGTGCCTCTCCTCACTGCTACAGGCACTGAATTCACTCCTTGGCTGCAGCCCCCACTTCCCTGGAAGCGCACCAGGCTTGGAGCTGAGCATCTGGCCTCATGTCTGAGACGGAAATAGACATGGGAAAGGCTGGGAGCCTACACTTGGGTTTCTGCATCCACAGTTAGGCACACGCTGACAAAGTTGTGACTTGCAGAAGCACAAGGTAGGGAAAGGAAGAAATTTCCTTCCATTGCCAGCTGCCTGTTTATCTGCTGCTCCCAGCCCGGTGTAATTCTTCCCCCTAGTTTTCAGTACTGGAATAGTTGATGTTAAAGTGAATCCTTTCAGCTTGGAAACTGCAACTGCAGAGCCACTCTCACCCCCATCCCAGAAACAACCTGGCTCTGAAGCATTCTCACCATGGAACGTATAGGGCTGCAAAGAGGCTGGTGAGGGAGAAAAGGGAGAGGAGGAGGGATGGTCATGAGGCAGTACCAGCCCTTGGAAGGGCAGGGGTTGCCTGATGCAGCACAGATGTCCCAGGTGAACCACTGGCTTCCCCATGACTCATTTCTTCATCTGCTTAATGGTGGCAATTGTTGCATTTCCACAAGGCAAATAAAACCAGCATACAGCCCCGAATTTGGATGTGCCTTCTCCCCATCTCACACATTGCTCCTCAGCCTTTGGCACACAGTGTGATGGAACCTCCACCTCCACAACACTCCTGGAGCTGTGAGGAGGAGGAGGAGGAAGAGGAAGAAGAGGAGGAAGTAGAGAAGGAAGAGCAGATGGAATAGGAGGAGGAAGAAGAAAAGCAAGAGGAAGAGGAGGAGGAAGAGGAGGTCAAAGCTCAATCAGGATTCTCAAGGAGAGAATAAGGTCACCAGTGCTCAGACAACGAGAAGGAGCTGCAGTGTGTCAGTGGGACGCGAGGAAGCATTTCACCCCATTGAGGATTTACACTCCAGCACTGCAGGAGGAGCTGTTCGAGCTGCTCGGTCATCTGTGCCTCACCCGCGTCTGATGCGGTCTTTGCGTCTGCACCAGTTCTCAGCCTGCTTTCTTATTGCACATTCTCTTTTAATATGAATATGAACATTTTGTGCTTTCTGAATTTAGATAGGTGTCATATTTGTTGCTGAGCACCCATAATTTTTGGAAGAGTGTTTGTACCGAAAATGGAAACCTGTCATTTCTCTGCAACTCCCTTCTACATTTAATTACATCAGCTATTGTATCTGAATGTTTCACATCTCCTCTGTTAAATTATGATAATGTTACTCAGATTAAAACCAACATGCATATCAAAAATTCTATAACCGTATACAATTTTCTCCATTCTTTTTAAAATTTCTGCAGGCACTGATCTCTCAATGGAGTTGTACCTCGGATCATAATAAACCATCAAAAATAGGTGGCTGATACAGAAACTTGAATATTAAGTCCCCATTTAAGCAAATTACTTTTATTCACCCTCTGTCGAGAAACCAGGGAGCTGGAATCTCTGATGTTTTGGAGCCAAGCATTCAGTATTTGATAATGAGCATCAGTTGGGTGGGTGGGAGGAAGAGAGGGGTCTGTGGTGGGGACAGACCAGCAGTGGACGCTGCTGCCCGTGCCAGAGACTGTGCCATATTCCAAATTCAAACATTTTGGGTCCTCCCACGGGGGAGTTTATATCAGACCATTTATCAATTTACCAGAGCTCTGCTGTGGTTTTGGTGTTTTTTTTTTTCCTGAAGGATGCTTTATTAGGGACATGATGGTCTCAGTAGGTCAGGTTGGTGTTTGGACTCAATGGTCCTGAAGGTCTTTTCCAACACAGATGATTCTGTGAAGACCTGAATAATTCTCACTCTGGGGCGCACACTTTATAAATGGCATTAAAAAAAAGTCCCAATCTTAATCATGTGTTATCTCCACTAAACACGCCATCTGTATTTCCAGAGAGCCAAGGGTTATTGCAAATCATTTAAAGGTTCACAGAGAGCCTGTTCTTGTTGTTATTGATTATTTGTCTTTCAATCGTCCCCAATTAAAAAATGGCTTTCCAGTGCAAAGTAGTGTTTGTTCCCACACCAGAAAGTTTGTGTGTAATACAGCTTATTGTTTGCCATGAAAAGAAGCACTCTGCCCTCAGCCTTGGTCCAGCAGCTGCGGTGGGGCCAGCTGCACATGTGTGGGGCTGAAGCTGCAGGCAAGAGCCTGGGAGCTGTGGCACCACAAGGTGCTCCTGCAGCGAGGTGAGGGCGATGCCCGATGGCAGAGGCATCCCTCTTTGTACACATCTCTCCTCGGTGGGCGTGGGGCAGACTCAGCTCCTGCTGCTGCCTATTGCCATTGGGCATGTGCTGCGGAAAGCAGCCCGTTCCCTCTGGGCTTATTGCCCTTGTCCAGAGGCACGGTGGAGGAAGCTTGGGAGCAAATCTGCAGATCTGATAAGGGGCAAGCGTGAGTAGGCTCGGGGTTGGGCTGCATCCCATGGAAGGAGCAGAGGCGGGTGTTCTGTTGTTCATTAATAGAAGTTTTCTGGCTTACATAACAAAGGCAGTAATCAACTTAGGTAACATAATGGATTCTGTTTTGTTTTTCAAGCGCCCTGGAGACTGGATCGAAAGCAAAGGTCCAGATGAATCATCTGATCAACAAATGTCCTTGGACGTGCGCGCCCAAGACTCGCACTCACTGCCAGCCCAAGCCGTGCGAAATCACTGCGGAGGAATCACAGAATCATCTGAGTTGGAAGGGACTTTTAAAGCTCATCTGATCCAAACCCCTGCAATGAACAGGAGCATCCACAGCTCGATTGAGATGCTCAGGTCTTGGTCCAGCCTGTCTTCAGAGATGGAGCATCCACCCAGTGCCAGGGCTTGGCACCAGGAGCAATTTAGATGAATTTTTTTGTCCCAGAACTTCTATTAGCAGCACAGTGCAGCAATTTACAACCTAATAATAGCAGCATACATATTCTTGACAGTTTAAAAGTGATGAAGCAGACAAAGCACCATGCTTTAAAACAAAAGCAGTAGCCACACCAGACAGCAGCTGGGTGGGAGGTGTGGGAGCAAATGGAGGGGACCCAGCTTGGGAAGAGATGAGCACAGGCACTGCTGGGACACTGCAGCACTCCCTGCCCAAGGCAAGGCCTGGGGCTTGTCCGCTTCTTGCTGGGTTATTTCTGTTGTGTGTCATTTGTGTGGAGTCCTACGGATGCCGTTGTGTCTTCCCATGGTGGCATCACTCAGGGAACAGCCCCACTCATGGAGCTGGGTGTGCAGATAAGGAGACATTTTTAATGGAAGCCCCTCTGTACTCTTCTCTTTTCAGCTGTGTCTCTCCAAACCAAGCAAAAGATGTTCTCATCTGAGTGGGACTGAAAAAACAAAGTATGGTAGAAGTATTCTGGCAGGCAAGGCGGCGTTTTTCTAAAATGGTCTGCCACAGGCACAGCTGAATGAAGATAGGCTGTAATGGCAAACAAAAACGGAAAATGGATCTGAAAAAGAAAAACCCAACCACCCTGAACCCCATCATTTTCCTGGTGTTGCAAATCGACCGAACGACCAGCGGGTCCCCGTGGCACACAGCCAGTGCAGTGCAGCCATGTGGGAGGAAGAGGAGGAAGAGGAGCAGAGGGAGGCTTCTGGCATGGGCAGGAGGGTGCGGGTCTGCTGCACAGAGGCTGCTGTCTGACTGCCAGCGCTGTCTGCCCGTCCACTTACTGGTGGCTTCTGCTGCTGCTCATCAGCTAAAAGCTCTCAATGGCTATTCCAGAATTTGAAATTGGAATCAGAGAAACAGAAATGGAATGAAAATGAGATGAGGAGAAAAAAAAAAAAAGAAACAACGGTGGTGCTTTGGAAGCCTGTTCAAGCCTATAATCTCCTGTGCTGTTTGTACCGAGGACAAAGCCCTGCTCTGCTCCAGGCATGGGGCGGTGGGGAGGGACGTGACACCGCAGTATGCCCTGTGTGGGACCCTGCAGTGCTGGAGAGGTGACATCCTCTGCAGCTCAAAGTCTGCAGCTGCACAATGCCATGCTGTGCAAGCAGCAGCGCGCTGAGCCACGCATCCCAGCTCTGCAGTGCTGTGCGGGCTCGGGGCAGTGCAGGATGGGGAAGAGCTGAGGGTGTACAGGGAGGCACTGCCCACGAGCCCCAAGGAAAGGTTCATCCAATTCGTGTGTTATCTGCAGAGCGCTGTAATGCTTTCATTGAGGGGATGTGATTTCCTGTTGTGTTTTGTTTTGCTCCTTTCCAGAGAAATGTTGTTTTTACATGGTGTCTCAGGATCTTCTTGTGGACATCTGCAGCATTGCTCTTTTTCCAGTCACCAGCCAAAGCACTTCTTATTTTTTGAGCACAGTAAGACACTGCTTAATCAGACACATGCTGACAGACAGATTTGCTTTATCTTCGTTGGGAAAACCCAGTGGAAGCAGCGTTACTGGCGATGGAAGAGATTTGGAGAGGGGACGGAAGCAGAGTGGGAGGATGCTCCGTCCCGGGCTGATGCTAACAATGCTCCTTCAGAGGCTCATAATGAACCCATTGAGAACACGGAGTTATTTGGAAAAATCCCGAACTGTGAGAAATATGCGCATGTTGCAGTTGAGTCACAAGTTGGCACCAGTGACACCAGAACATATTTTTTTAAGTGTACTTTTCTTCCACAGATTCAGAGACAAGGAACCGTTATCATCCTTTAATTTAATCAAAGCCCCGGAATAGCTGCATCCAGCAGTCCTGCTGCCGAGCTAGGACAGCCTTCCACGAGGGTATCTGCCTTGCTTTTAAGACTCAAAGGGACAGACTTTCCATTACAGCCCTCGCTCGTTGCTTCCAATGGCTGAATTTTCATCCCTGTTGAAAATTTGTACCAAAACCTGCTTATCTCTAGCCTGAAAGTATTTGGCTGCGACTTCCGCCATGGATCTCAGCAGCTTCCTGTCTGCAGGATTAAGAGACCCATTCAAATCTATTCCTTGGCAGATATGTCAAAGCCTCTGGTTTCTTGTACCCTTTCCTCTCCTCTTTGTTAAATTAACAGGTTTTCATCGTGAAATTTAGCTGTGAATATGCAGGATCTGAAGGAAGGTTCGCGTGCCTCAAAGCTGGTTTGATTTTGTCAACTGGAGAAGGCACTGGCTCTGCCTTGCACCTTACCTTGGCTATGCAGTGCCCAATGCCATGGACAAATCATGTTTTTAGTAGGAAAAAAAGTTTTATTAAAAAGGATGTGAAACCACACCATTTGCCTTGAACAGCGACCATAAAAATAAGCCAAAAAAAAAAAAAATAAAAAAGGAATATGGCTTTGTAACTTCCTGATGTAGGAATCTCGCCCTATTTTCATATTCAGCTCTTTTGGCCAAATCTATCCCAGAACCAACGGAGGAGTTCCTATTTACAATTTGCTGCCCCTGTAAGGAATTCTGGCTGTGCTGACATGGGCAGTGCCCCCTCGCCAGCCCCCGCTCCCCACAGGCATCTGAATTTGCTGCATTTCGGCTGCAGAGAAGCGCGGGGGGAGCGCACGATGGTGACCTGCCAATGTATTGTTGTGGAAGTGCTGATCAGATCAGGCACAGATGGGCGACACAGAGCTGTCATAATCAGCCTGGATTTGAAAATGTTATAATTGGGATGGTAAACAAGTTCACAAGGACCCCATTGAGGCAACAGATTGCCATGGTAACCGACCAGAAAAGTCTGGGAGCAAGGAAGGTATCGATAAGGCACTGGGGGACATCTCCCGGCGCAGATCCCCGGCACGAGCGGCTGTGTGTCCGGCATCCCAGGGTGAGAAGCTGGGTCTGGAAGTGCAAGGAGGGAGTTAAATGATGCCTAAAACCACCGTTCTCAGAAACACGTTCCGAAATAATAATTTTTGAAGTTTTTTTTTTAATTAATCAGCTATTTATTCGAAGGGTGGTATTTTTCATTCCAAGACAAATGCAGCAGTTTTCCTCGCTACGGTGGAACAATAAAATGAGTTTATAGGCAAAAAGAAATGCTAAGGGTCCAGTGGCACTGAAATCTCATTAACAAATCTTTTTTAAGTGGCAGGTTTGTGGCTTGGGTCAGCGTAGAGACAAAGCAGTCACACATCTTTAGATAATCAGGAATTGAACCTGGTGATCAATCTATTGAGCTGGAGTAGGCTTCCGTGAAGACTCGGTCGTGTTGCTTGAGAAAACAAAGGTAGAGTTTGGAAGCAAATCTGTATTTTGAAAATCACATGCAATATAACAATAATGAGGAAAAAATGTTCTTTTGGGGTAAGCAACCCTAATTGGGAGGCTATGAGAAATATTTGAGCTGCGTCTCGCCGCCGCAGACGTGGGGGCTGTGCTGGATCTGCTCTATTTGCAGAGTCCGTGGGTGTAAGCAGCAGCCTGGACCGGAGGAAGGAGCCTTCTTATTGTTCTCATCAAGGGAAATAAATAAGTCAGCAAGGCAGCTATCAGACTGACAATAAAGTTCTTTTCTGTAGAGAGTAGCGGTGACAAGGAGTTCCATAATTTATCAGAACTGCAATATATTGTATGGCTACTTAACGCGGTGAGGCTCATGGAATTGGAGGGAAAAAGAACTTTTTACTAGTGCTTGGTACTTAAATACCCCCCTCAGTGGCACTTCTGCTACCCCGTGGGATATTATTCCATGGTCTGACATTCTCATCTGATTTTTTTCTTTTTTTTTTTTTTTCAGCAAATCTAACTATAATTACAAAAAAAAAAAAAAAAAACGAGGAGGAGGAGGATGTGAATCCGAGCACATTTCCAACTAGAAGAAGTTTTAGGAACTCCTCGATCCCTCAAGGAAGACCTAGCGCTGAGTTTATGTGGTTGCAATAAGGGAGGAGAGCCCGACCCAGGCATGCTCTGCTGCTGCTCGCCCGCTGGGACAGCCGCGGGGGATAGAGTGCTCCCAGACTTCAAACCCTCTGGGAAAAGATGCCTCCCAGGAGTTGCAGAGCTTCTTTAGGAAAAGGCCCTTGAAGTGCATCTGCATTCATTCTGGGAATAAATAAATTTGAATTCAGAGCGGGTAGTCTTTTCCAAAAGTGGAGAGCGAACACATGTGGGCACATTGTTACTTAGCAAAAGACTGCGAGCCCAGATTTTTCCATCACTATCATGACCATACAACAGCACTATTTATCATTTTTCCAGTTGCTGCATTCTGTTCCAATCACAATGAATTGCCGTGAAAGATCTTTGATAATAACTAGCCACTAAGACCTATGAGACTTCATTTATTATGGCATAATATACACATTACCTAACTTGTGTTGGACCATATGGAGAGCTCTCTGTTGAATTTGGCGTAGTTACTGGGGTGAAACAAGGATGAATTTTGTTCCTCATCCTCTTCAATTATGCCATAGATTGGATCATGCAGCAAACTCCAACAGATCATCTGGGCATAGCAATCAGCCCCGAGGACCACATCGCTGATTTAGTCTGTGCCAATAAACACAGAGCTGTGTGCAAAAGCACTGACGGGAGCGCGAGTGGCACCGAACAGCACTGATCCCTGGAGCAAATCAATAGGGCTTAGCACTTACCTAAAGCGAAGGTCTTCTCTGCAAATGGGAACAGCCTTTTCAGTTTGTCACTCGGAGGCAGAAAAAAGGCTTTGGGGATATCATGCTTGTCTCTGAGCTTCTGGGGAAGATAGGTGATAAGATCAGAACTTATGTAAACCAAGGTCAGTTCAATCACTGCGTTTGAAGCTGTGGGGAATTGAGCCGCAAAGCTCACCACTGCAGGGATAAACCCTTTGATGGCATAATGTGCAGTGTAAATAAGCTATAAGATTACCCCATCCCTGCCTCAGTGCATACGCGTGCACATGCTCTCACCTACATATTCTTTCATTTCTCTACAGATATGTGTGTATGTATGAATGCACACAGAGCCACGTACATGTGCGCACAGGGGATGGGATATAGGGAACAAAATCAAGAAAGGCAGACTTGCGTGGGGTCTTACTGTTTGCCATTACCAACGCAGGACGTTAAGAATCCCAGTCCAGCCCGGTGCCCAAAATTCCCACAGAACTGGTTTTTTTAAGTGGAGTTGAGATGCCCAGCAGTGCTCAGAAGTGCTCAGCGGTTATCAGGATTGAGCCGTGGCGGTGCCGGTGCCTGGATATTGCCTGCCACGCTTACTTCAGAACTGCTGTGCTGTGTTTAACTCTACCCAAAAATCTCCCTGATAAATGGAGTCCATTTAACTAAAATCCCCTTTTTGGTATATAAGGACTAATAGAACATGACATTTATTATTCAAAAGAGGTGGCAAACGAGTCAAGACGCTGATTCGATGTGAATAGGCAGAGTACGATCCCCGACTCCTGCTCTGTGCCTTTCCTTCTCAGACATAAATAATAGAACGGTTCCCATTCCCATTCCATTATCACTAATAATGAGTTATGGGTAAAGCGCACCGTGTCCCTCGAAAAAGGCAAGATATAGCTATGCTTATGGTTGATTATTAGAGGATAAAATAAAAAGATTGATGCCCAAAAAAAAGTCTAATTAGCGTTAGTCTATTGGAGAGGAAGCTGAGCATGCTGCTCTAGCACTGCCAAATGAAATTAAGGCCCAATTATTGATAAATGAAGAGTGGTTTGTGCTGGAGTCTGGCCTGGAGTCGAGGAAATACATCTGTCATTTGGCCTGCACAGAAGTCATTCATGTGTGACATAGCATCCTGCGCATTTATCATGCATCTGTAGATTTTTGTTTTAATTCAGTTAGCTGTCTAACTAGATTCGGGGCTGGATGCCTCGTGCAGAGTCAGAATTTGGACTGACAGATGCAATTCGAGTCTGAAATGGTGTGTGACACGACTAGCTATCCTGCATATTAATTATTATTGAAACCATTGTGGCCGAAGCCTATACACTAATGGGCTGTTTTGTTATCTGGGCTTGTGGCTTTTGCATTTAACAATCGCCCGGTGGCTGCGGGGCAGGTAAGAGACAAAGCAGATCAATGGAGCATTGTTGTTAAGCGCCCTCAGTGTTCCCGTGAAAATTGGAAACGGGGGCGTTTGAAACGATGCGAAGAAAACGCCTCGTTTTGCCATTATGAAAACTGCAAACTCTATAAATGAGATAAGTGGGGTCAGGAACCGAGCGGTGGGATGCACTTTTCATTAAGCTTAAATTGGTAAAACAGTTTATTAATTCCATTGTCAAATGCAAATGGAAAACAAACATTTGTTAAGATGATAAAATTGTGGTGCTGCGTGATTGTTCCAACGCCAACTCATTGCAGTCAGCTGTGAGACTTATTTACCCTGTTGCACTGAAGTTTGATTTAAAGTTCACCTCATTTCGTCACTGTATTGTGGGCAGAATTGAAAATACATGTCACCTTCAAATGGAGGGGTCTAACAGAGTTTTCAAAAGTGCTCAGCAAAGCTGGCACCCCGGCTTTTGGTGCGTGGGTCTGGGCTGCACCAAGACTGTGCTCAACACTGTCGACTTCAGGAAGGCCAAAAAGTCCTCCCTAGGATCTGGGCTTGGGTACCTGTCTGCTTGGCGCTTCAACACATGGGATCACTCTCTTAAAACTGCACTTCTGAGACAGTCACCTGATACATCTTTCCAAACTAGGCTTCTCACTGTCACAGGTGTCAGTGCTTTGCTGTTTTTGAAGGACTCAGTAAGAGCGCTGACGTACTTTTAATACCCAAACATTTTGGGAAATCTGCCCCAATTCTAAGTAGGGCAGAAAACGTCTCATCATCCCAAGGAGCTGCAAACCACTTTTCTAGATGGGGAGCGAAGTTTCCAGAGGCACCATATGATCTCTCTTCCCAAGCCCTATTTAACCACCCCTGCTGCCAGGTCCTGGCTGCTCACAGGAGCTCTCCAAAAGCGAGGGTGTGTGGTCTGGGAACGGTTCTCGAAGTTGGTGCTGAGGTGAGGAAGTGCCTACATCCTTTGTGTTGCATAATATGGCCCGCAGAAAGCCCATGAGCTTCAATGACGCCTAAAGGAAACCCCACTCTAGGTCTAAGCCTGGTTGGAAAGGGGGTGGCACCTGCCTATGTATTTGTGTGGGGTGCACCACTCCTGGATTTCCCCCCATTTGACATACAAACCCTTCATTTCCCATCATAGCAGTGCAATTTTTTCTTCACTGTTAAGACTGTTTCAAATGATATACTAGTAGAATTTTCCACCTTGGATTTCACAGCATTTCCATCGATAATATAGCAACTGAAAACTCAAAAAAAATATATCCTTTTTGGAAGGTGCTTCTCCCATGTTCCTCTGGAATGGGGATTATGCCACTAACTGCTATTTTGCACGTATTTCACGAACTGAGCCCTGCCTCTGACCCTGTGCCTTTCATCAAAAAGAAGTGTTTGCTGCCAAAACCAGTGTCGTGTTACAAAAGAACATTCAAAGTAGCACAAAGTAGAGAATGACTTTTTCTCCCTCACATGGAGACCGATTTCCTCTTGTTCATTGTCCAGATAACCCCATCCCCATGGCACACACAGCTCCAGTGCCACCACTAGCACTCAGCCAGCCACAGTCTTGTGGCATGGGTGGGCTGGCGTTGCTCAGGATAAGGACAGGGAATGGTTAAATAGGGAATAGGTTAAACAGAGGAAGAAATGAATGAACAAACCAAGGAAAAAGCACTTCTGGAAGATGCCCTTTTAGAAGCCCAAAGTTGCACATTGTTCTGCACTCCGAAATCCATACAGTGGAGAATTGCCTGCCGTCAGCTCTCAATACAGAGCTAGCAACGCAGTCCACAAGTTGTGGAAGGGGAGGTTCAGACTGTATATTGGGAACAATTTCTGCTCAGAAAGAGCGGTGATGCAGTGGCAAGGGCTGCCCAGGGAGCTGGGGAGTCCCCGTCCCTGCAGGAGCTCTAGAAACCTGGGGATGTGACACCTGGGGACGTGGTCAGTGGGCACGGTGGGGTGGGGTGGGGTTGGGTTTGGGGATCTTAGAAGTTTTTTCCAGCTTTAATAGTTCTGTGGTTCTACACTTCTGTGATCTACACCTTCTGTGGTCTTTTTCAACTTTAATGGTTCTGTGATTCTATCAAAGAATACCAGTGTTGAATATTTCCAGAGGTAGAGACTGGGAATCCCATTCCTCTAAATCCCAGACCCAGCGCCGCTGGGGAAACTCAGCCTTTTCCATCAGTTTCTGCTGTTCCCATTTCAGAGGGCCCAGGAGGCACTTGGTGCTGATGGGCAGGTGAGGTGTCTGCTCACCTGGACTTGTTCTCACTTGGGATGTGAATACTGTGCCAAGAGCCCAGCTGTCGCAGTGTGTCGAGTGGATGCCTCTTCTACCTTAGTTACATCCTAGGTTTGGTAGGCACCTTGGCTTTATCCTGCAGGGATTTGGATCTATTTGGGCCTTTCCCTCCTGGCAGAGTTCCACAGTTCACTGCAGTGCTCAGGCCTCTGCAGGGAGGTTTTGCAAACACTGCCATGGTGTGGAGAGCTCTGCTGGAGGACAGTGCAAGCGTGCGCCCATCTACCCAGCACTTATAAACGCAGGGATTATATTTACATTTGTATTTACAGTTTATGTTTGGGCTAATCTGGTGAAAATGCAGCTCTCTGTGCTAAGCAAGTGGCTGCCCTGGTACGGCTGAGCTGTCTGTCACATAAACCTACAGCATAGCATGGGAAAAAGGAAAAACCTTTTCTTTAGAAAGAGACATCAATAAAATTCTTATGAAAAGGAAAGGAAGGGAAGGNAAAAAAAAAAAAGAAACAACGGTGGTGCTTTGGAAGCCTGTTCAAGCCTATAATCTCCTGTGCTGTTTGTACCGAGGACAAAGCCCTGCTCTGCTCCAGGCATGGGGCGGTGGGGAGGGACGTGACACCGCAGTATGCCCTGTGTGGGACCCTGCAGTGCTGGAGAGGTGACATCCTCTGCAGCTCAAAGTCTGCAGCTGCACAATGCCATGCTGTGCAAGCAGCAGCGCGCTGAGCCACGCATCCCAGCTCTGCAGTGCTGTGCGGGCTCGGGGCAGTGCAGGATGGGGAAGAGCTGAGGGTGTACAGGGAGGCACTGCCCACGAGCCCCAAGGAAAGGTTCATCCAATTCGTGTGTTATCTGCAGAGCGCTGTAATGCTTTCATTGAGGGGATGTGATTTCCTGTTGTGTTTTGTTTTGCTCCTTTCCAGAGAAATGTTGTTTTTACATGGTGTCTCAGGATCTTCTTGTGGACATCTGCAGCATTGCTCTTTTTCCAGTCACCAGCCAAAGCACTTCTTATTTTTTGAGCACAGTAAGACACTGCTTAATCAGACACATGCTGACAGACAGATTTGCTTTATCTTCGTTGGGAAAACCCAGTGGAAGCAGCGTTACTGGCGATGGAAGAGATTTGGAGAGGGGACGGAAGCAGAGTGGGAGGATGCTCCGTCCCGGGCTGATGCTAACAATGCTCCTTCAGAGGCTCATAATGAACCCATTGAGAACACGGAGTTATTTGGAAAAATCCCGAACTGTGAGAAATATGCGCATGTTGCAGTTGAGTCACAAGTTGGCACCAGTGACACCAGAACATATTTTTTTAAGTGTACTTTTCTTCCACAGATTCAGAGACAAGGAACCGTTATCATCCTTTAATTTAATCAAAGCCCCGGAATAGCTGCATCCAGCAGTCCTGCTGCCGAGCTAGGACAGCCTTCCACGAGGGTATCTGCCTTGCTTTTAAGACTCAAAGGGACAGACTTTCCATTACAGCCCTCGCTCGTTGCTTCCAATGGCTGAATTTTCATCCCTGTTGAAAATTTGTACCAAAACCTGCTTATCTCTAGCCTGAAAGTATTTGGCTGCGACTTCCGCCATGGATCTCAGCAGCTTCCTGTCTGCAGGATTAAGAGACCCATTCAAATCTATTCCTTGGCAGATATGTCAAAGCCTCTGGTTTCTTGTACCCTTTCCTCTCCTCTTTGTTAAATTAACAGGTTTTCATCGTGAAATTTAGCTGTGAATATGCAGGATCTGAAGGAAGGTTCGCGTGCCTCAAAGCTGGTTTGATTTTGTCAACTGGAGAAGGCACTGGCTCTGCCTTGCACCTTACCTTGGCTATGCAGTGCCCAATGCCATGGACAAATCATGTTTTTAGTAGGAAAAAAAGTTTTATTAAAAAGGATGTGAAACCACACCATTTGCCTTGAACAGCGACCATAAAAATAAGCCAAAAAAAAAAAAAATAAAAAA
>JACDJE010000566.1:64949-100334 GCA_016647715.1 Pavo muticus | reverse complement strand
AGAAAGAGAGAAAGAGAGAAAGAGAGAAAGAGAGAAAGAGAGAAAGAGAGAAAGAGAGAAAGAGAGAAAGAGAGAAAGAGAGAAAGAGAGAAAGAGAGAAAGAAAGAAAGAAAGAAAGAAAGAAAGAAAGAAAGAAAGAAAGAAAGAAAGAAAGAACAACCTACTTATGGAAAACAAACCCAGGAAAGCTGAACTGCACAGACACAACAATAGCTGCAAGGCTGAGACCTTGTAAAGAAAGCTCGTGCCTGGAGTAAGGTTTTACAGTGAGTTTTAAACCACTTTAAAATGTCAGGTTTGGTTTTTGACGTGGTTACGTTTACCCCATAAAAATAAAGTGATTTGAAGACCCTTTGGGGCCCTGGAACAGCTCCCACTATAGACTTTGCTTCACGTGTTGGCTTAAGCTGCTTATTGCCTTTCGTGATGCTCTGGTTATTAGGTTAGATCAGCAGCATTTCCATTAAAAGTCTCTACTGATCATATGCAGTACGGGAACGGTCGGTAGCTTTTATGTGAAGAGAATAAATGATATATTTGTTTCTAACTATTAGGCTATAGGGTTACCGAGGGACTGAATAACTGCCCTTAATACGGCAATTATTTTTGCAGGTACGGTACTTGGTAGCGTCGCAGCGTAATTACCCAGTAATCTGGTATTTACTACGTAACTGCAAAGCGTAATATTTGCACCTTGTAAAATAAAATGGGCGTTAAAAAATATTTAATACTTGCTGCCTTCCTTTTGTGTCTGCCCGACTGTCCCCCGTGGAGCAGAGGGTCCCCAGGAGCACATGGGGACACAACCGGGGGAACCATCCCTTGCTGGATGCTGCGCTGTCGCATTGCCACCTCCCATCCCATCACCCCCGGAATTGCAGCAGCAGCCCCAAAAGGACCATTTTGCTGTTCCCATCCCCAGACAGGGCTGCTGCAGCCCCCTCCCACCCCGGGGAGCTCGGCAGCGGGATTGCTAAAGTGCCGAGCCCTGTAATGTGTTATGACATAGATCAGCTGTTGTTTTCCAGTCTCAAAGGAAACCTTGTGGAATCTCATTCCTTTGACTGTATTAAATTATCTGCAAATGTTGTTCTTTAAACACAAACTCAAGGCCCTTTCTCTGGAACATTAAACGTGGATTGTGTGAAGGGTAAAATCTCTTTAAAGCTATTGTTTCTTTGGATATTTGGTTTACCTTTAGTTTTACAACAAAGTAAATTAATAAATGAAGGGTTCGGAGAATCGTTACTATAGCAATCCCCATGGTAACATAAAAAACACCGCAAACACTTGTCCTCCAACTGCAGCTCCAGAGAGCACGGCTCCGGGCACAGCACAGGACGGCTCCTCGCAATGCTCAACGGAGCCAATTTCCCATTGACTTCAGGTGGGAAAAGTTTGTGCTCTCAGAGAGAGGAGGGTCCGAATTCCTGAGGAAAAAAAAAAGATTAAAATACTGTTTTCTTAAATAAACCCTCGGGAGCACGTGGCTTTCGGAAATATTTCTGACCTGAAATCAGCTTTGCAATGGGGACGTCTCTCTTCCTGCCGAGGAATCAGCACCATCTCCAGGCTCCCCAGGAGCCCGTAATGACTTTCTACAGGGTTTGCATAACTCCTCTGTTGTGAAACAGCTTAGCAAAGAGCAGCACAAGGTATTGCATTCGGATTGGCACTGCGCTCACATTCTTCCTCCATCTCCTCATGTCTCTGCAGCACGGGATGACACTGGAGTGGTTCAACTCTTACCAGAGGTCAAACCAGCTCTGCTCAGTCAGAGAAAATGGGACGAAGTTTTGACCACAAAGACACCTGCTGAAGTAGCGCTTGGATGAAAAAAAATAATAATAAAAATAATTATTCTGAGCTAAACGCTGAATTATGTTCTCTGCACACAGAGCAATTCCTTATTATCCTGGGATCCTTGTAGCCCTTTGCAATAAGTAGCAAAATGCTGGCATTTTTCTCTACGACCTTTGAGGAGGGGAGTTTTACCATTTTGTACCACTAGGAACAATTTCTGCTCAGAAAGAGCAGTGATGCAGTGGCACAGCTGCTCAGAGTGGTGGGTTCATCATCCCTGGAGGTGTCTGAGAACCATGGGGATGTGGCATCTGGGGACGTGGTCAGTGGGCATGGTGGGGTGGGGTGGGTTGGGCTGGGGGAGTCTTGGGGATCTTTTCCAACCTTAATGGTTCTGTGATTCCATGACTTTCCTGCTTGTAAATGTCAGTATGGTTCTACTTCCATCTTTTGTAAACATTTACTGAATGGTGTTTGCAAATGGAGAGTTTGTGAACCAAAGCCCAGCAGCTCCAGGCATTTTTCAAGGTGAGGCTCCCTCAGAATCACAGGGAAATGTCCTTTTCACACAGCACCTCCTGGTGCCTTCCAGTAGGAGCCAAACGTCCAGAGCTGGGCCATCAAAATGCAATTCTGTGCCTCCACATGGAGAGAAAACACAGTGCTCCAACTTGTCTTTAAGCTGACAAGTTCATGAAACATCGCTGCTGGAGAGATGCTGGTTCACCCCCAGTGAAGTGATGTGGGGATTAAACTACAAGTGTTAATTACAAGAGGGTACAAGTGGCAAATTAAAGAATAAAGCAAGCGCAGGTGAGTGCAGCAGGGCTGTGCGCACAGAAACAAAGAGAAGTGTAACGGGGCTGAGGGTGAAAGCTTTCTTCTCAGCTCTGCAATCGAAGCATTCGAAGAGCAAAATGCCGAATGGGCTGCAAGGGTCAGGCCTGGAGAAAAGCCATGTTCTGTGCCTCAGCATCCGTTCAGGGATAAATCTGGCTCCTCATCAGGCCTGACAATTAGGCTGTACAGTTAATATTTTTACAGCTGTTTTATTAATAACACATACAGAGCATCCAGCCAGGATTTGTTGGAGACACCTCAGGAAAATGAATGATGTAAATAACAGATGGGTGCAGAATATTCTTACAAACAGGCACAAAGATATTCCCATCTTGTTTAGAAGGAATTTAAATAGACAGATTGTAGATAAACAGGCAAACCAAAAAGAGGGGAGAGTGGGAACGGGAGTGGGTGGTTTGCAGGGGAAGCAATGTGCTGGGCAAAGTGGGACACCGTGCCCCCTGCTCCTGTCACCCCACGTGATCGTGGTCCTTGGGATTCCTTGCACAGCACCTTGCCTGGTGGTAGGGCTCACTCGCTGCTCCCTGGCCTCAAAACATGGATAACTCCAACAATGTGCAATGCTTCAACCTTTAAATCTTAACTCTGTTATTCCATGGTTTAGCATCTATGAATCCCTCTGACTTTTTGTACGTGTCAGTAATGAGAGGAGGGAGTGGTGGTTACAACGCAGGGAACTCCTGGAGGTTCGTAGTGTTCCAGTACAGGCGATGCCGGGCAACAGTGCTGGAACACTCAGCTGTAGGGACCACTAAAACCAATCTATAGACAAAACAAATGCCTCAGTGGCCCCCTTCAAAACAGTCATAAATTCTGAAGCTTTGGGAGGTGAGAAATACCACTGAAAGATCGGTCATTAAGAAAAAAAGTTAAAAAATCCTCCCAGTGGCTTTGATTAGGGCAAAGAGCTGACCAAGAGTATGCGTACAATAGGACACAATAACCATCAGTGGTGTGTGATACACTAATACTTTGTGCATAAATGGTACAATAAAGTCATTTGGCACCAGCAGCCAGTGAATCATGGGGATTTGCAGTTGGATTTGTACATTGGGATTTTCTTTGGAGCTTTGCAAGATCCGATGGTTAACAGCTGTAATTGCTTGCAGTTGCTGAAGCCTGAGCTATCCGGTGCGTGATGCACGCCGAAGAGCACAATGCACAGGAGATGGCAAGAGGTGCGGACACGAGTGCCATGTAGGGCTGGCCACCAAGGAGCCCATCCTTGTGCACCAGGGCTGGCTGTGGAGAAGGTGAAGTCAGTCTTCAGTGCAAGAATCAAGGGTAGAAAATGCTGCAGAAATATCTGAGCAGGAAAGCGAATGAAACTGGGAGAATTCGTTTGACCATGCCATTCCTTCCCCGGCGCAGCCACTTGCCCTGCTCAGCTTTCTCGTGGGAGTTTCTGCCCATACACCCCAACTGTACATTTCTGCCCGTTCCCCTCTTCCTTTACCATTTCTGAGCATGGGAGCAGTCTGTGACCAGGGGCGGAGGAGGTCTCACGCACAGGGACACCGATGTGCTCTCACCCACAGCAGTGCAGGCCAATTTCCGTAGGTTTTCCCACAGATCACTGCAAATCCAAGCGTATTGTCAGTATCACAGCTACTGGAGCCCTGGGATTAGATGAGAATTTCTGCTCTTATCTCCTGATAAAGGAAGTTTCCAGCCCTGGGATGCAGGGAGGGGTTGGGAAGCGTGCCTGGCTGTCCTTAGCTGCAGGTGAACAGTGGCTGTGCTGGGAACATTGCACTGAGTGCAGGGAGAACCCCAAGCATGGGGTGCAGAGTAGCTTCTGGGAGAGGGGCAGAGACAGGGTGAGGGCTGGGGGGCAGCTCTGATGAGCTAACAGGGAGCAAGCATCCCCCAGCTTTCCATCTGCCCCTGCAGAGCTTGGAAGGGAACTGGGGGAACTGTGAATTTGGGGTCGCACACATGGGTGTAACCACAGCTGGTGGGAGACCTGGGGGCTGACTGAGTGAAGGAATTACTGGCAACACACCTGATTATTCTGACCTCCAGCTGCTTTACAGTCTTTTGAGTTCAAATCGAAGTTGTTACCACCCATTGTGCTCTGATTATCAGTATTGATCATTTAAATTAAAAGTGGGGATACGCCTCTTGTTTCATGTTCTTTCTGGTGCCAGCATTGCCATAAAACCACAGTAATATCCACAAGTTCCAAACAGAAAGAGAGAGAAAGAGAGAACAGTGCACACCTGCGGAGGGGCACCCGGTGTGCTAACAGCCACACGCTGCTCCTGCAGCTCTGGTGGCCCACGGCTCAATATGGTGTGATGCTGAATGAGGGTAGAAGTACTGGGGGGCTCTTGACAGCACTGCCACTTTCTGGTGCCCCGGGCAGCCTGGATTCTATGTTAGTGACAGATAAAGTAATGCTGGCAGACTTGGTGATAATTGGACCAAATGTATACAAACCTGTAATATATAATTAAATACACAGACATATATGTGTCTGTACTTATATGTACACATGCACAATCAGGACAAGGGTCGATGGCCTCAAATTGTGCTAGGGAAGGTTCAGGTTGGATATGAGGAGGAATTCCTTCTCCCAAAGAGTGTTTAGGCACTGGGACAGGCTGCCCACAGAGGAGGTGGAGTCCCCATTCCTGGAGGTGTTAGAATCATAGACTCATAGAATTGTTAGAGTTGGAAGGGACCCTTACAGGTCATCTAGTCCAACTCCCCTGCAGTGAAGAGGGGCATTGACAGCTTCATTAGGTTGCTCAGAGACTGATCCAGCCTCACCTTGAAAGTCTCTAGGGACGGGGCATCCACCACATCTCTGGGCAGCCTATGCCAGTGCTTCACCATCCTCACTATAAAAGACTTCTTCCTTATATGCAACCTAAATCTATTCTCTTTAAGCCTGTAACCAAGACAAGAACTGTGGAGATGTGGCACTTGGGGATGTGGTGAGTGAGCATGATGGGGGTGGGTTTGGGTTGGGCTTGGGGATCCTGGGGGTCTTTTCCAACATCAACGATTCCTTGATTCTGTGATTCTATGATCCTGGTGAGATCGCCCATCATGACTTAGTGAGTTCAGGCCACAGTTAATTAATTTTTGGGGCCAAGGTGGCTCTCAGCCACTCCTGCACCACGGTTCCACCCCAGTTGTGCTGATTTGAGCATCATGAAATTTGTAGGTTTGTACACGTGATGTACCCAGCCAAGCATGCATTCTGCAGAGAAACATCGCTCTAAATAGCAGTGAAGTCATCAGAATATGGAAAAAATATGAAAAGCAAACATATTCAGGAGTTCTAAAAATCAAACTGTGATAAATATCAGCATAACAAGCCTCATTTGGGAACACACCGTTCTCCCAGAGGAGGCTGTCTGACTATCAGTGCCTTTGGAAACACACTTTCTCCAGGGCTGTGTACTGAGCTCAGGGTAAGATAAACATGAGTGCCTTTTCCCAGCCTGCTCATCTACAGGCATCTAAATTAAGAGATTGTGTTATCAGTGATAAAAGTTCATTGAGGGTTCATTTCAGTTGGTTTGAAGGTTTTTAAGGAGAAGAATAAACAAACAGCAATTAGCACCATATTTAACATCACTGACATTTTGAGGAGCCTATTTCTATTACTGGGAGAGGAAGATCTGCTCCAGTGACTCGCTGCATGATGCTGAGCATCTGCCTGCAGGACCTGGCCGGGCAGGGACATGCAAATGGGTAGTGGCAGGGTGAGGAAGTGGGCAGTGCTGGCATGGCACGCTTGTGGGGTTGGGATTGCACCTGGGTTGAGAGCATCTCTGGGGTTGGGAGCAGCTCTGAGGCTGGGAGCATCTCTGAAGTTGGGAGCAGCTCTGGGCTGGGAAAAGCTCTGGGGCTGGGAGCAGCTCTGAGGTTGGGAGCAGCTCTGGGGCTGGGAGCAGCTCTGGGGCTGGGAGCAGCTCTGAGGTTGGGAGCAGCTCTGAGGTTGGGAGCAGCTCTGGGTTGGGAGCAGCTCTGGGTTGGCAGCAGCTCTGGGTTGGCAGCAGCTCTGGGTTGGGAGCAGCTCTGAGGTTGGGAGCAGCTCTGGGTTGGGAGCAGCTCAGGGGTTGGGAGCAGCTCTGAGTTGGGAGCAGCTCTGGGTTGGGAGCAGCTCTGGGTTGGGAGCAGCTCTGAGGCTGGGAGCAGCTCAGGGGTTGGGAGCAGCTCTGGGTTGGGAGCAGTTCTGGTGCTGGCCACATAACTCCACAGTTTTAGCCTTAAGCACTGGGCATACCTCTATTCTAAGTTTCATCAAAGCCCCTTTGCAGGTTCAGCACAGAGCATGCCGCACAACTGAGGACAAGCCACCCATCCCTCTGCTCGCTATCGGGATCATCCAGCATTTAGGGAAGATAAAAGGATAAAGAGTAGGAGCAGACAGTCTATTGTGCTTAGCTACTGATGTGCAGAGCTCTACAGTACAGACGTCTTAACACATAAATTTAACAATTATTATTGTGTTGCCCTTTTCCAAGAAAGGGTAAAGGAGATTTGTAGAAGCACTTAACACATGTAAATCCCCACCTCTTTAAACCAAAGTAGTGTGTTAAATGGGTCCATAAATATCATAAGTATTCTGTCCTTTTAGAAATCATACCTTTTCTTTCTCCTTTCAATGCAATTAAACGAGTGCCTTATTGTAACACAACTCTTGGGAACCAGACATTTAAAAAACTCTAAACAGGTATTTATTGAGAAAGACAATGATCTTCGTTGGGTTAAACGTATGTAGAAGTCAAAGACAAAAGGCAGTCAGTGTAACACATGGTCCCAAATCACAATCCGGCAGTTGTTTTGCCAAAAACAAGTTCAAATCTCAGCCACATCTCTCAGCCACGTGCAAGAGCTGCAATGTTCACCTGGGGCTTCTCTCTCTTCTCTCACCCCCTATGAGAGTGTGGGTGAGATCTCCCCGTATGGTGGGTCTCCATCCTGCATGGTCACTGGCATCACCCACAGTCCTCGGGGACCTGTCCTTGGGAGCGCCCCTGAGGACTTGTCCCTGATTGTCTTTGCTGTTTTCTGACATACTAATGGACACCACCCTCCCCTGTGGGAAAATAATAGTTCTCCACGAGCTGGTGGCTGATGAAATGAACACTTAATTTGCAGTCTGGTCACCCACATTCTATGGCAAAGTATCTCATGCCCCATCCTGCCCAAGGCAGACTCTGGCCCTGCTGGGGTTAGCGAGGCCTCCGAGCCCCCAAGCCCCACCGGTGCAGAGGGAGCCCCATGGGCACCACAGTTGTTGCTCTAGCTGGTCCTTGCAGAATGCCTTCGACACATTTATCGTGATTGAAAGGTGCCTAATGTATAATTTATGTGTTATGATTACTGCACAAAGCCCTCGTTGTAAATGAAGGAGGTTGGACAGCACTTAAATCTTGTATTCTGGAGTTAAAATTCACTCTCTGGCCTGCTTCTTTTATGATTCCTGTCATAACTCTGCGGTGTTGCATCACTGCCAATTTAACTACACTTTTACCAGTACAATGAATAAGGAAAAATGAAAATTGCATTTGGCACTTTTAATCAGATAATTATTTTTAAGAAACTAGCAGGAATGTTAAATACATTTTCCAGTTTTTTCCATCTGTTCCGGCTGACGCGCAAGACTGGTGCACTAATAACAAGGCAGATCTCACGAGCACGCCTCATAATGAATATTTCAGGATTATTCGTGTACGAAGATATATATGTGGTATCTGTTTGCAGGACATCTGGCTGCAACATGCGCCTCGTTAAGTTACACCTGTAAATCTGAGGTCAATGCCTAAACCTGTGAGTGTACAATAACGAGCCCAGTGAATGGGGCCATTAACAGTGCCAGGTGCTGGCAATGCACAGCAAGCAGGGTGCTGGTAACGGCACGGCCCCACGGGCTGCGGCGTGTCAGGAAGCAGGAGCAGGGCTAAGGCAGCTCTGTGCATGTTCCTTCCAGCCCTGGGATTGCTTTCTCCAGCTTGGGTAAAATAACGAACTTCATGTAATTCTAGAATATTTAACTTTGTTCGCACAAGCAAAATAAACTGCGTGTTGTATAAACCGGCTTGAATGTTTGGTTAAGATTCAAAGCCAGCCCAAATACTTTTATTCTGGAAGAAAAAATTCACTTGCTTTTCTTCCCTTTGGCATGTTCCACTCTTGGACAAACTGAGCAAACACATAACGCAACCAAGCAAAGAGCGAGTGCTGATGTGGGGCTCGTCCAGCCTCCAGCTCCAGAGCAGAGGGAATTTTCCCCTCTTTGAGGGACTTTCTCACAGCTTTTCCAATGCAAGCTGTGAAGCAGAGTGGTACAAACAGCCAGGAGAAGGATCAAGGAGAAAGGTCAAATGTTAGGAAAAATTTCTTCAAAGAAAAAGCGGTGATGCAGTGGCACAGCTGCCCAGGGAGGTGGAGGAGTGTCCATCCCTGGAGGTGTTCCAGAACCGTGGAGATATGATAGTAGGGGACATGGTCAATGGGTATGGTGGGGATGGGCTGAGGTTGGGCTTAGGGATCATAGAGGTCCTTCTCAACCTTAACGGGGGCTGGGGACTGGGTGTCAAAGGCCCCTGCCTCTTGGTCCTGCCTTCAGTGGGATGGAAAAGCATGCTGGGGTAGGCTTCTGTAAAGGCTGGGCTTCAGGAACTCTCCAGGTTTGTTTTTCCACTAGCAAAAGAAGTATATACAGCAAAGTGGACTTGGAAGGGGGAACATCTCCTGTTTAATTTTGCAGTTGCTATAGTGATTTGATTAAATTACAAAAAAAAAAAAAGAAGCAACTTGTAAATTCAAAATCCTAATTGTACTGACAACAATCTAAATGTGGTTAGAACAGTGAGTCACACTCCAGATTATGTGTCTCAAATAAGGTTTTAATTTAAATTTAACAAGGCAATTATTGTACAGTATGTTAATTCAGTATCGTTTGATTAACAAAAAACGTGTTGCTTGTGCTTTAACACCTATGGTATTTAGTTACATCTATATCTATTATATAGTTAAACCTCTCTGGCGTATGCGGTGCTAATAATTAGTATACAATAGGCATTCATTAAAATGCACCTTTCTGGATTGTTGGATATTTACACTGTTGCAGCTGATCTTTAGAGGCAAAGGCTGTATACAGAGATCCAGTGATGATACTGCAAATACGTATTTATAGATACGGGGTATGTTATATATATATATTGCTTTCTATATTTGTTTAGGGTGTAATGAAAGTACTGAACATCTCCAGTATACCTGAAGTTAATGTGTTTTGTCCAAGACATGAGCAGTTTTCTCAAAGTTGAGAGACAGACTGGCAACATTCTTGGTCTTTTACTACCTACATACAAACAACTCTTTGTTTGCCCTCATTTCCTCCTGCCTGTTGAACTTCATGCCCTTCTTTTATATTGGTTTACTTCTTACCTTCTCGTTTCTTGATTTTGATCCAGGAGGGCTCTGATTACACCACTTGTGCTTTATGAGACTGCACGTGTGCATTTCTCTGTGGACTTCTCTCTGGATGGGCACAAGAGATGGTGAGTGGAACAGGTACAGCAAATTGATTTGGGGATCGAGGATCTACATGTTGTGCAAAGGCTGAAGTGCCCGTGGGAGCTCTCTCACTCAGCATGTCCAAGGTCATGCCTACAAAAGCTAAACCTGTAACTGATGGTCCTGGACTTCTTCATATATCCAGCAGTAAAAAAACAAAAGAAGCTGTCCTGTACTGCCTTGCACCCAGCTGAAAACCGACAAAAATAATGCTGAGACAAAATGAAAATACTGAATTCAGTCCTGAGTTCAGTACTACAGAGATGACTGCACAGCGTTGTTTTATTCATTTTCACATCTAATCCCATAAAAGCTTCTGTTTCTTAGTATCAGACGTTGCCAAGGAATGCAAGGCCTTCTTCCAGGAGTTAGGTCAATACACAAAGTCCTGATAATGAGTTGTTGGTGACTCAACTCAGAGACTTGGCAGGGCTGGAGGAAGTTTTCTGCGCTGGCTCCAATCCCTCCTCCCTGTGAGATCTCAGAGGGTCAGCATGACCAGCTGCACCGCTGTCCCAACCCAAGGCCCACACGTTATCTGCAAGCTTCCATCTTCTCCCACAGACCATGTGATGCATACAGAAAAATGCGTGGGACAATCCGGAGCCATCAGGGAGCGAGTGCCATCAGGACACAGGTGACACCCACACCTCTGCCTTCTGATAGCTCTTACCGCAAAGCTATTGGGAACAGAATGGGTGAAGAATGGGGCCACTGCCTCCTCAGACCTCACAAGCTACGCGTCACTTCATGGCCAGCAGTGTTGTGGAGAATGGAGCAGCAGCGTCATACAGCACCGGGTCGCACTGCCCCTTACGGGGTAGCACTGACTGCTTTGGGTGCTCAGCGGATCCAGGAGGCCCAGGTGGATTTCCCTGCTGCAGGCTGCAGGTGCTGGAGGAACAGCTGCAGCCCTAACAAATGATGATGCTTTTTAAGCATGAGCTACTGTTAAGCTACTAATTGATTTTAGGACATTTCTGGTAGATATTTATCTACAAATAAACCACGCTTCCTCTTAAATCCATACTCTCTACAGATATGGCTGATCTCTGAATTGAGGCTTCCACCTTTAGAACAAGTTTCAAAACTGGTGGACTTTGAGTTTTTACCCTGAACTACTCTCCTTCTAGAAAAAGGGAAGATAGCTAAAAATGTCTTAGTGGTAATGGCTTACAGCACCAACGTTGAGTGCTAAAGTTGTTTTCCTATGAATATAGATTACATTTTTTTACATAGCAAGTAAACAGATGCATAAAGATGCATTATTTCATAAGCATAAAAAACCTGCTGCAAGTATAGTGCTTTTAATTTGTTTTTATGATTACTTGTAATTAATTAGCATCAAAAGTAAATTATCAACATAGCTAAAAACTGAAATTGTACCAGCAAATGCAGGAATGATTTCGCTGGTTTATCTTTATACTAAGGTGGAAAAAAGAAATTATCCTTTTTTTTTTTTAACTATGCTTAAATTAAAGTGTCAAAAGCTCGTGGCGGCACAGCCTAAAATTGTACAAAAAGAGAAATAATATTCTATAATTACAAGCTGTGCAGAGAGCATGCCATGCACATAAATATTTAAGGCAGTTCTAACAAATCCGGCTTGTTATTAAAGTTGGGTTTCAAAAAGAATTTTTAGAAATCATGTTTAAACTTTATAGAGCAATTTATGAGGTCACTGTTCATGCACCTCATCAAAAACTTCAGCCTTCAACTGAAAGCCATAAAACGGAGGCATTTTGACAGGATCTGGAGACTTTTAACAAGTTCTTGCTCCTCGGCTCTGCAGGCCCCTCTCCCCAAGACAAACGGCAGAGCTGTTTGTGCTGTGGTCAACCTCAACCAAATCAACAGGTTCAGAAAACCCGATCCTCCTGACCCCCATCCATTCCTCTTGACATTTACTGCCACGTCTCGCTTTGCTGTCAAATAGTTTACACACAATCTTTTGGAGAAAGGACATGGAAAGGAGGAGAACAGAAGGGGCTGCTTCGGAGGATGGGTTTCCTGGAGCAGGAATGCATCTGATCTTAGAGGCAAAATCAGCCACGAGGGGAGAGAAAAAATAAACACAGATCACAGGAATGTTCTGCTCACACAGCAACATGCAGCGCTGGCGCTCCTGCTCCATGCTGATCGAGTGAAAATAAGAGGGATTTTGGTAAACTTGCAAGAGGCACTGGGATCCACCTTTTGTCAGAGACAGAAAGCAGCGATACCAGGAAAACTCAACCATTTTCCTACTGCTCCTCTTCTACTTCGTCAGAGGAATGGGGGAGGTACTGTGTAGGGAAACACTAAGGTCAGATTTTTGAATAAAACAAAATCAGTGTAATCCCACACAAAGCAAATAAAGCTGGAACAAGGTGCTCAAGCACAGGGTGACTTGGGAGGCTTTCAAAATGATATTTTCCCCTTCTACTGTGGCCTGTAACGAAGCTGAATTAATGCTACATGTGCTGTGGTGCTACCAGGCCCTCTGATGCCTATGGCACTCACGGTGCAGAGCTGGGTGTTTTGAAGGAGGGTCTGGGTGGCGGTAACTCAGGGTTCTGCAGAGACCTTTGCCCGCTGCCCAAGCCTCACCTGAGCAAACTGCAGCATTGCCATGGTCCATTTGGTGTTTTGGTGTATGTTAAGAATTCCGCAACATGTTTTTAATACCCCCCAGGTGGCATTTTAATTTAATTGCCAACACGCAGCACCAACTGCTGCAAAAGTTACTGGTGGATGAACCTGCTGGAAACCTCTCCTCCGCAGAACCATGGAATCATGAAGTTTGGAAAAGATCTCCAAGATCCCCAAACCCAAACCCCAGCCCACTCCCACCACAACCACTGACCACCTCCCAGAGTGCCACATCTCCACTGCTCTTGAACACCTCCAAGGACTGTGACCACACCAAGGCCTGTGCCAGTGCCTGATCATTCCTCACCAGAAACATTTCCTAAAATCCTACCTGCACCTCCCCCGGCACAACTTGAGGCCATCAGCTCTCGTCCTCTCGCTCCATCCCATCACTGTAGCCCCTACACATTCCTCCCACACCCCTCCTACATGCCCCCCATTTCACATTCAGGGCTTTCCAAGAATTCTCAAGACTTGGACTCGTGCTTTGCAGATGAAGAGCAGCTCTCCTGGTGGTGCTGGAGGACATGGTCACACGGTGCATGACTCGCTGCGGCCATGCTGGCTGGGTTGGCTGAAGCAGCACAGACAAGCTCCTCACAGAATGGCTGTCGATGCAGGGATGGCATCACGTAGCAGGTCCTACCAAAGGCTTGATGACAGTCCACCTAGGTTCTTTACACAAATCCCAAAGACAGAAACCATATTTTGCAAAGACATGCAGACCACTGAGGCTCTGAAGTGACAATCTTCTTAGTTTTGCAAAGCCAGCAAGGACTTGGGAAAAAGAAATAGTTCCTGGAGGTGTATCTGTGACTCCATTTCTGTCTGCGTGAGTGCATCTCTGACACTTATCACCCTGGAACCTTCCCGTAAGCCACAGAGGCTGCGAACTCTTTTTCAAATGAGCACGATGACTGATAAGCTCTCTTTAAACACCAATTTTACTATTAAATGCCAAATCTAGAGCTCCGTGCCCTGCCTCATTAGTTATTAATGAAGCAACATATTTGTTCAAAATTTATGATTGTTGATTTGCTCCCATCATTGTATGAAATATTAACACCGCATTTGTACTTGCAACCATTTTGCAGACATTAGATTGTGAATTTGCATATTCATGAATGCTCATAAATGTTTAAGGAGACAGCACAGAAAGCATGTGAGCTGTCAGTGAGCCAGTAAAAAGGCATATTTACAGTGTTAATAAGTAGTTGAGTTTATAGGACAAAACAGCGAGTAACAAATTAAATGAATTTCGGTTTGCCTGTTGCAACAAACTACAGTAGCTTTTCCTCCCCTTCCTTTTGCTAAGCCGAGTAAACTTCAAACCTGCCCGTGAAACCCTCCGTCGAGCAGCTCGTGGTGCAGCCCAGGCGTCTGGCTGCTTTTGCTAGGTCCTCCGCTCCTCACAACCTTGCATTTCCCTACAGCAGCCTGCACAAGGGTAGTCACTATTTACAAGGGCTGTTATTTATAACGAAACGGTAAATTAGTTTCATTAAATTATAATTTTGTGTTTGCTAACGTTTTTTAAAGCAGAACAGTGATTCATTGGCAAGACAGAAAATCTTCCCTTTCTGCCTGCTGAATTTTCCCCCCTGTGAAAAGCATAAATCACATTTTGTGTGAAGTGTACATCCTTGCTTTGAGCTGCCCATGTTTTAATAGCACAGCCAAGTCAGTTATTTTAATCTCTGGTACTTTATAATAAATGCTTTTTATTGATTTTTGTTGTACACTGCCACGAATTGAATAAACTACATACACAAGCAGCTGAGAGAAAAAGGCTGAAGGAAAAAATGCGATCAGCATGTTTTCAAAGTTAAAGGTGAAAACATGATGGTTAGCACTTTCTTTGGTCAGCAGCTCCCTGGGAGTGCCATGAAAAGGAGCGAGCATGATGTGAGTGTTATTTTTACTCTTAAAGACCCAGAACTGAATTATTCTTCGGGAGGGCCAACTATGATATATTTATTGCAGGAGCACTTCTTCAAAATCCAAAACTTAAAAACTTTAAAACTTAAAAAAGGTGACCCATGGCACACCTATCACTTTGTGCACGTTTTTCAGCATCCCTAAGGGTTGGGTGGGATGGGAGAGCCACGACTCAGCTCACAATGGGGGTCCTAAGGACAAAACTCAGGGTGTAGCCCACTGGGACACGGGCGTATGTCCATGTCCTGTCTGTATGGCTCATGGGAAACTGGTGCAAATGGGTGATATCTTGGGACTTTATTCCCTACCATGACCTGGAAAGAGGGGAATAGCACAGCCTGCAATTGTTATGCAATGGCAAGTTCATCCCCAACCCTGAAGGGCCCTGATGATGCAGCAGGTACCCAGGGCATGCTATGAACACCCAGCTGATGCAGCGGGTATACGGGAACCCAGGTGATGCTGTGGGCACCGGGGTGATGCAGTGGGCACACAAATGATGATATGGGTACACGTGTGATGCTATGGGTATGCATGTGATGCTATGGGCACACAAATGATGCTATGGGTACACTATGGGCACACAAATGATGCTATGGGTACATGTGTGATGCTATGGGTACTCATGTGATGCTATGGGCGCATAAGTGATGCTATGGGTACACGTGTGATGCTATGGGTACGCATGTGATGCTGTGGGCACACAAGTAAAGCTATGGGAGCACAGTTGATGCTATGAGTACCCAGGTGGTGCTGTGAGCACTCAGGTGATGCTATGAGTGTCCAGGTGCTCTGACAGCAGAAGCAGCGCACTTCCCTCTGTCCATGCCAACCTATTTTGCAAACCCTTCTTCCCTCTATCCAGGAGAGGGGAAGCTGCAAAACCGGAGCCTGATGATTTGCCAAGAACTGTATAACTCGCAAATAACTGTTTCTTTTGCCATATTGCTTTTCCCAACCTAAAAACACCTACTCCCTCCCCTGGGGACAAGTCTGAAGCACCAGCAGAAGAGTGACACTGGTTTATTATTTCCCTGAGTCCCCTCTCTGCAGATGACCTATAGAAGTGATTTAATGCAGAGCCGCTGGAGTTCCAACACTTTCTCTGTGCTCCTCAGGCTGAGACGGGCTGATTTCTTTGGGGTGTTATAACTATGACCTGCTCCATTAAGTAGCAAACAAAGTACAGCTGGATATAGCAAGCTCAGCTTGACTCTTAGCTTTCACATAACCTGCTTGATTAGGAAAAATGCTGTGCCCTTGTCACACAGCTCCTACTGTCGTCTGAAAAGACGGGTATCCATTGATTTCCGCATAATATGGATTCACACTGCCTTTCCAGAGCAGCATGCTTCACACCCTAAAATAACCTGGCAAAAAACATTATTTTTCCTGCTGGTTTAGCTGTAAAATGTGTTACTACTTTAGGTAATGTGCTGCTTATTACACAATTACCTGAAGTGCTTTACAATGCATTAATTGCTCTTTGATTTAAACGTCTCCCATTTAGTAACCGAGCTATATCATTGTGACAAATTACAAGTCAATAATCTGGTTACTAAGAAGAGGAAATGAAGAAGCTGGAGACTGCTTCATTAAGGGAAGCAGACCATTGCTAAATAAAATACCAAGCTGATGCCACTATCAATATTGGGATGCGTGCACACAGATTCACATTGCAGAGGCAAGCGGGAAAGCAGAAAGAAACTGCAAATGAGAACTGTGAAGCCCTCACTGTGGATGAACTCAGACTTGTTTCCTCATCAGGGCTTGTTCTGCCCTCAGCTGGGAGCCCAGGATGAACTGTTCAGCGTCCCTTGGCTGAACCTCCAACTTGTTCTCCAAAAACTGAAAGTTACAGGTTAGGTATGTCCCACTTAAAGAACTTCTCTGTTCTTCGGGTTGCTGTGGGTCTGCTGGAGGAGGTAGAAGGGAAGAGGACCAGCTCTTCACAGCCACCTGCAACCAGAAGCACAGGGGGAAATCAGCACCCTGTACAGCCAAGGACTTTGGCTGGGATTTTGGCGCTGCCAAAAACTTAAGGATCCTACTGCACACTTAGAGAATGCAGGTAGGACTATACTGCATCATTTCAATTTTCTTTCTCTCTCCAGCCTCCCTGGAGGTCATATTTGGAAGCTATACCCTGCTATGATTAAAATCTACTATGCTTTTATCATCAGGCTGGGACCGTTAACAGCGCAGCACAAGACCTTGTGGTATCACTGCCACAGTCAGAGCACTTTTTTGTTAGAAGTGCTCCACATTAGCCTAGCCCTGCCTCATCGATTTTAGAAGGAGCAGAATGAGATCAATGCCGAGAAAATCCTCTCATTAACGTTCTGACTTAAGCTTTGTATTGCTTCTTACAAGGGCAAGCACAGAGATGCCATATATTAAAAGCACTAATGGGGGAAAAATTAACACAAGTGACTTTTAACAGAGGACCAATAAATAAAAGCAAACTCAAGTGTAGAAATAAATAAAATTACCACATAAAAAGCAATGCTGAGTAGAGGAGACAAGAAAAGAGACAGAAAACTGGAGAATAAATATGAATTACAAGGGTTGGTGTAGCAGAAGATGATACATGGGACACATGTTTGACAAGCAGAGGGAAAACTGACTGATTCCTCAGGGAGTCTGGGGAGACCTTAATGCTCTCTGTAAGTCCCTGAAAGGCTGCGGTGAGGTAGGGGTTGGTCTTCTCCCCCAGGTAACAGTGATTGAATGAGAGATAATGGCTTTAAGTTGTGACAGTGGTTCAGGCTGTATATTAGGAACAATTTCTTCTCCAAAGAAGGGTTGAGTCATTGGCACAGGCTGCCCAGGGAAGTCATGGAGTCACCGTGTTCACAGTTCAAGAACCGTGGAGATGCAGCACTTCAGGACATGGTTAGTGGACGTGGGGGGGTGGGGGTTGCAGTTGGGACTGGGGGTCTTGGAGGTCTTTTCCAACCATAACGATTCTACGATGAAGCTACTGACTGGAAATTTCCTTCTCACGTCTGACCTAAATTCCCTCTCTTTCAGTTTAAAGCCATGTCCCCTTATCAGCCTAATCTGCCTTTCTTGCAGCTTTCTCCTCGGTGCAGAGGGAGGGGATCCGCTGCCTCACGGGGCCATTTCAGGAGCACATTTACTCCTTAGGAAAAAGTTCAAGATCCACAGAAAGAGATGAAGAGGCAAAGCAGTACTATATTTTACAGCAAAGCAGAAATATTAAATCGAGTAAGGAAAGCCCAAGACCTTCTCAAGGAATTGCTCTCAGGTCGACACCTATTCACAAACAACTGCAAAGTAATTTAAAAGAGCTGTGGCGTATATGTGCTGCATGCTTTTGACCTTGCTGAACAACAGTCAGCTGCTGGATCACCTTGCAGCAAGACAAGAGCATTCTGAGGGCCGCCATCATCGTTGGCCTGCCCCAGTTCAGTGCTGATGCCCTGCCCCTCTGTGGTATCGTCTTTGACAGACCTCTGGTAAACTGCCACATTTGCTGATTTTGTAACATAGATTAAGACTGACGAAGGACCCTGGGCACAACCATTAAAGCATTCATTTGTGAAACCCAACTGGATTAAAAATAAAGTTTTCCCTGGAGAAAAATTTCACCGTCAAACAACAGAGCAACAGGGAAAACTGCAGACCTCTGGCCCTTCTCTCCTGTGTTTCTGACCCGTTTGCATCCATGCCCAAAGCCCTGGCCCTGCTAACCTCTGCGAGCTGTCCCAGGGTGCCCGTGGTGGGCCAGTGCCCCACTGTGCAGCAGCACTCCCACCCCATGCCACTGCTATGCAACACCCGGACAAAATTCCGTCAGTTTTGAGGTCAGCCACCAATATTCCATTTAGTTCAGAAGGGACAGGATTTTGCCCGAGGTGGCTGCAGATGTTCAGAGAGATGCCCCAAGGCCCTGCAGATCACCACGGCATCACTCTCTACCTTTCGCATTCCCTTCTGCCTCGCTGCCCACGGCATCAGCCTTTGTGTCTCCCAGTCCCACCTGCCTCCAAGAAATAGTTCATGGGTGGTCAGCTCCTGGCTCTTCAGCCATGGTTGAGCTGCAAGAAATTTGAAGGCTGCTTTCGAACCAAAGCTAGAATAAGGTTGTTTGTGCACAGAAGCTGCTGAGGAATCCTAACTTCCAGCTGTGGGGGAAGCAAGCCAGCAAGAACCCACAGCAGACATCTGTTGTCTCCCGGATGCAGCTGCACATCAGCCTAATGCCATCAAGCCATATACAGAGCTTGATTTCTCCTGCACACCCCCAACATTCTTTGTCCATGCCAGGAGGGCCTCAGCTCTTTGTGTCCTGGAGGACTGCAGTGCGTGTCCTGCAGCTCAGCACCATGTGAATCTCTTGCTCTGGAGACAAAAGTGAAAGGTTGGTGCCCTTGGACCAGTGGACACCTCCCAGGAGATGCCGGAGACCTGGCAAGGCTTCCCACTTCCAGCTGCCTGCTCTGTGGTTTTAACCAATCATAAATTTTTACAGAACCAAAGAAGACTTCATGAAGATCTGAGTCCGTGTGGAGCTATGACAAGCAAGAATTTAAAGGATTTGTAATTGTATATTGGCCAGGTTCATAGGTGAGTAAGGGACCCTTTGAACTATATTTCATCCATCCACCAGAGTATGTTTAATACCTGCATAATTTAAGAGCTCAAATCCCATTTGCAAAAGCACTGAGGAAATCATCCTAATCCGATAACAAATATATTTATTTCCTTTTTCTTTTGGAAAAGAATTCAGAGTGAAACAGGTAAGAATTTAAGATTCTCTAGAAAGACTGAAATGCGTGGACAGAATTTCCAAAATAAAGAGGTTTTATTTTCTATGCTTTACAGCTCTGAGAGAATCCTTCAGTGGTTTTGTGCACTGTAGAGCCACAGTTCCCCAGGAATTTTTTTAATCAGGATTTTCTTCCAGAGGAGAAGTCCAACAGCTCATTCACAAGAACACGGTCTTAGAGTTGGACATGATGACCCTTATGAGTCCTTTCCAACTCAAACTCAAACAAGTCGGACTAGATGACCTCTAAAAGGTTCCAAGTGAAATGATTCTGTGATTATACAAGCTTGGGTTATTCTACGATTCTATTCCATGAAAGTTTCTTCCAGAAACCACAGAACCACTTCTCCAAAGCTTCATGCATCAAGACAAACCTGGCTTCCTCTCTCCTATCTTCCTCCCTCCTTACTCTGTGCTCAGGCACAGGGGACCCTTCCCTGCCTCATCTCCCTGGAGGAAGAGCATGGCCTGACGTGGAAAGCTGCAGGGCCCGTGTTGCCTCATGCTGCTCTGCAGGAGTTATCTCCTTCAGCAGCTCTCCTGGCAGCCACAGCCCATCAGTCCCGCTCTAATGGCACGCTATTACTCAGCGCATATATCTGCACTCCTCCCTTCAGTGGGAAAGATCTTTGTAATAAAACTGTTTTCAGTGAAATGTGAACCAAAGGGTTTAAAAAAAGAGTGGAGGGGAAGGGAGGAAATGTTCTTGTGTTTCAATCAGAAGCTGATAAAATGGCTGCTTGAGAAACGTCTACAATGTGATGGAGCCTGAAATTACTGAAGTCATTGCTGATGAGACTGCTACGCATGTAAATAAATTGTCATAGAGAACCACTCACAAGAAATTCTTCCCATCCAGACAGTAACTTTATAAAGCCAGAACCACCAGTAGGCATTAATCAGTATCCGAGGTCTGCAAATATTTGCTTGTTTCCATAGCAATTGGTAAGCCTACGTACAAAAAAAAAATACCTTTTCTCACATACGTTATCCTCACTTCCTAATAATATAATCACGAAACCATTTCTCAGGCCAGGCTGAGTCTAGAATAAACACCATTAATTAACAAATTCGTAAACTAGTGGAGGAGGAGGTGGCAAATGAGGAATTGAGCGTAACGTGCAAAGGATGATGGCTTGGGCCTATTTCATTTCTTGAGGAAACTTCGCAAACTCTTAATTATCTCACAAAATATTATCTGTCTTTTCCCAAAAATAAAACTTGTAACAACTGTTCAAACCACGCCGCACTCTCACCCACAAAGCACACATTTAAGCAAAAATATAAAGCCATGGCTGTGAAGTGTCAGAGTAATTTATTTGAAGTAGAAAAGTGAGACTTTTGGCATTGCTCTTGAAATCAACTGAGAAGTTCTCTGCCAAAGAGGGATGCTGCGGAGCGCTTGTCGGGAGCTACGGGGAATGTGGCACATTACAAAAGAGTAACATTTGGCCAGCTAGTAAATTAGTAATGTAATTTGCACAGCGCATACAGGATTCCACACAGGAACAACAGTTGTCTTAAATAATCAGTCCTGTGAACAACAGGCTCCTGCTTACACCCGAGCTTATGTTTCCCAGCGCAGCCAGCCATATGACTGCACCATCATATTAGGGTGCTTTTTTTCATTTTTCTGACAGGGTTGGATAATTTATGCACGCACACACACACTCGCGCTCGCATGCATGCACATAAATCTACATGCGCATGTGTTTGTGTGTGTGCAAACGCTGAAGGTGGGAAACAATTGAAAATAAGGAGGAGGACATCTCACTCTGTGTGCTCTTGACGGAAGACAACAGTGTGCACTGCACAGCAAACCCAACCTGTGGTGGTACCAGGGCATGGCAACGTGTGTAACCTGCGCAGCAGCCCAGAAGAAAAGCCTTGTGCAAGGCAGCGTGCCTTGGAAAGCAGGGGAGCCTCCATCCACTGCTGACGGGACCCAAAGAAAGGAAAACTCTCTTTTAGCCCATGTCTCCATAACACCCAACCTGCTACGTCTCCAAAACAGACCAGGAGCTGGGGTGACCTCGGCTGCTCAAGGTGTTCCAACTGCAAATGAAGCATTCAAACCAGAACTGGTTTTTGGGAATACATCTGGCTCAATACCTCTTAGCAGGCCTCTGAGGCACACTTCTCACTGGATACGGCAACAAGTTACCACCTCACACAGACAGCCGTACAGAACCAGGGAGTCTGTCTCAGCTGAAGCAGTTATCTTTTGTTTTTTTCTTAATATTGTTGACATTCCTAAAGAAGATACGAGAAAGAAAACATTTCCACACGTTCCTACTGATGGAAGTTCAAATCAGATACTGTTGATTTATTTTCCAGTTTCTACAAGTCTCATTTCATCTGCTGGAGGAGGAAGCATGTTTTCTAGACGTAGGATGAGAGTTAAGCTGCATTATTTAGATAGCGAAGGCCCAAACCGGGCGTATTTTGAAAACTGAAGGTAGTATCTGCACAACAGTTTGCACAACTGAATCCTACCCATTGTGTCTCCGTGCTGGGAGATGTCACCCAGTATCCTGGGGACCCTGTGGGGATCGGGAATGCTTGGGAATAAACGTGTGGTTGTCAGCAAGAGTATGACCCTGGAATGTACATGGAAATGAGAAACAATGGAGGCCTGGTATATCATTCAGAAGCGTCTTCATCAATGAAAACAATAAAACAATTGCCACAATATGATAAGAGCAGGGAATCCTGAAGGAAGTGTAAAATGAAAATATTCTGGTATTTCTTTAAGCCATTTTACTGCAAATTGAGAAAGGTTCCTTACAGTGTGCAAGTTGCTTTTCCAGGAAGGAACTGCAGCTGCTTACAAAACACAAGAGCAGAGAGAAATGTGGCGAGCTGCCCTTCCATGACTCCCACTGAGCACTGGGCACAAATCCTCTTCTCCTCATCTACTGACTGCAAAGGGCCAAGGTCTGCCTTTTACTGCAATCTCGTAACTGGATTTGAATCCAAAACACAGTAATAAATATCACTAGACCATTTACTGTGTGCTGCCTCCAACTTCGTGTGAGCAGAAAGCCTGTATCTAAAATGAATCAGGTCTTCAAAGAATAAAGGCATGGAAATTATTTTTAAAAATAAGTCACCCGTTCTTTTTGAAAGTACTGTAAGATAAAAGTACAGCTTCAAAAGTACATGCTAAAGCTGCTGAAAAAAAATAAAATCAGCAGGAAAAGCTATTTGGGATAAGGTTCCTGACTTTATACATACTGATTTTAGAGGGTTTTCTCTATCAAATGAAACTCCTAAAATTTAGCTTCCCCTCCCCACCCCCCCAAGGAAGACATAAGGAACGTGCATCATAACTGAATTTCCAAAGACTTTGTAAATTCTTCTAAATTGTTCCAAGCCTGCCCACCACAGCCCAACAGCACAGGGGTTCCAGAGAACCCCAGCCTCACAGGCAGACATGAGCATGGTGGGGATGGGGCAAAGGGTGACCTTGGTGATCTTAAGAGGAATTTTCCAACCTTCAAAATCCTATGAATCTATGATCCACACCATTGGCTCACTGAGGGGAAAGAAGGCAAGGAGTTGAGGTAGCAGGTAGATGAGAGAGAAGAAATTATCATCAGAATGAGCACATGGCTATAGTAGCTTCAGCTGTGAATATTCAAAATAGTAAGAGGATGGCATAGCCAGCCAGGTATTCGGAAAAAACCTTTGCATGTTCCCAACTTATTACAACACCTTGAAGCTCCAACCAAAATCAACATGCCATCGTGCTGGGCACAGTAGAAAGGTAAAGGAACACATCACAATTTCAATCAAACCTCTTGATTTCAGTAGCCAATAAGTGACAGAAGCTCACGTGGAACATCCCCAACCTGATGTCACTCCTCAGCCATTGATTCCCAAGGCCTGAAGCATGCTGGTCACCTGCATGAAACCAACCCTACAGCATGGGATGAAGGACCTATCTACTCCCACCAGCCAACAGGAAGTCAGAAAGTCACCATTTGCCACTTGTAGATGTGTGAAAGAAGGGAGCAGAAGTTTATCCTCAGGCTGCATTGCTGTACCCTTCACCCGAAAGCAGTGAGCAAGGAATGGCACAGGAAAAAATAAAACAAATACTGCTTGAATGCTAAGTCTCCAGCTTGTCTGAGGTCTCTTATTTTCTTGTGAAAGTACCTGATTTCAGTGCTGACAGCTGGGACACAACTATGTTTCCTCTCACCAGCTTTTGGAAGAGGAGGAATACGGAAGCCCTTCTCATTTCTCTACAAAATACTCAGGATTAGGGTTTTTAGAACAAATCTGAGAATTTCTGCCACTCTGACTGCTTCCTATTTTGCAGTTTGAGATGAGGAGAGGTGCGTGGCTGGCCCCTTGTGCTGAGTGCTCACGGCAACTGGATAGCTAGCAGCAGCCCCTGTTGATTAATACCATATTGCCATCTGCAAAAAGAACTGAACATATATATGTATGGGCTGCAACATTTAGCAATCTCAAATGACATCTGAGTAATGTTGATTTTGTTTAGATGACAACCTCATTATGGTGCATAATTGCTAAGCAATCTCCTAGTAAACACTGGGTTAAAAACTACTGGAAGATGCTTGTTCCTCTCATTATTAATTAGCATGTGTCCACTCCGCCAGATCCAGAGCCCAAACTTCATTTGTTATGTTCAGCCAAATGCATGAATAGCTTTTGAGTAATTATTTTCCAACATCATCTAATACCTCTCTGCACATCAATTAAAAATCCTCTTAACAAGGAACTGCATTTTGTTTGAGATCAAATGCCTAGTCCAAAGCTGTATCAATCATGTAGAGCTAATTAGTGGGTCTGCTTTATATCATTTGTTTTACTTTATTATTCTATTATACACTTCCTAATGAAACCAATTGAACAATTTTAAAATCTTTGTTCAATTAATTGAAGGCTTAAAGGCCAGCTACCTAGGCAGGCTTTTTCTGTTTTAAAAAGCATATGTGGAAAGAAAAATAAATCTGTACATGTTTTATATCTATTTGTTTTATGTGGTAAATGCTCTACAGCTGTTTTTAAAGGTTTATCACTACTTTTATATAGCTCGCAAATAACTTACAGCTCACCAGACCCTTGAAGCCCTTTGTTCACAGTCACATGGTTTTGAAGAAAAGAGCTGAAAAGGGGGAGAAAGATTTGCAGGAGCTGGTCTTGGGAGCAGGGCTGCCAGGTCCTGCATTATTAACAGCCAGAGCTGGCTTTTTGTAAGCCTGTTGCACAGAGTTCTTCCTCGTTGCAAACAGAAGCTGTGGAAGTATGGGCAGGGGAAATATTTGCCATCAGACAGTAACATTTTAATTCATTTATGTTAGAAGAACGGTGGATCAAAAGTTATGTGGGGCTCTAAATGGTTGATACTGTCTAATGAGAAGAGGCTGGAGGGTTTTTGAGCAGCGCTCTGCCAGTGTCACCTCACAAACCCAAGCTCCTTGTGCCGTGTTTATTGGGTGTTCCTCTCAGCCTTGCTTGGTGGAGCATCTGGAAACTGGCTCATGTCCCCATCTCCACCCAGCAGGTCCAGGAGCTGAGCAGTGCTAACTCTCCTGTCGTGAAGTTCCAAGCCATGCTGCTCTAAGTGCCACTACATTTTCCATAAGATACTAAGCTCCCTTCCTCTGCCCTGGCAGCAGCTGTGCTCTGGTTTAAACCATTCACCAACACACTCTAACGGTGAATATTCCCGGATTAGAGAACTGACAAATTGTTAGAGGGAAGAAGGATGTGATATAAGGAAGAAGCTCTTTACAGTAAGGGTAGTGAGGCGCTGGCACAGGTTGCCCTGAGATGTGGTGGATACCACGTCGCTGGAAACACCCAAGGTCAGGCTGTGGATGGAGCACTGAGCACCTGATGGAGATGTGGGTGTCCCCATGCTTTGCAGAATGAGACCAGATGGCCTTTAAGGGTCCCTTCCAACTCAAACCATTCCTCAGTTTTATTTTCAGCCCTGTTTGGAAGGATTTGAAAGGGCAGTGTGGGTTACAATGGTGTAACATTGAGAAAACCTCAAACATTGGCTCACACACACAGCACACGCAGCACCTACACACTCAAGGTGCCAACCAACTGTGTTTTTACTCCTTCCTTACTAATTTTAAATTGTCAGAGTGCCTAATTCCCAAAACATTTCTGCTAGGACTTATCGTAAGTCACAAAGCATATCTTAATTAATGTACAATCAGGGTAGTTAATGTTGGTAAAGTAGAACTAATTTTCTCCAGCTAGCTTGTCTAAATGGTCCCCTATGCAGCAAAAGTGAATCTGTTTTAACTAAATAAAACTGACAAATCAGCAGATGCTTAGGGGCTTACAGCAAATGGACGGTGTTGCCTTTTTCATATGGGTAAGAAGGGTAAAAATAAGAATAACTTTTGCATGCCGTCAGATTGCTTTGGAGAGATCAAGTAATATTATAGAAGCGTTTGAACAGAGGGAATTCAGATTTAGACCTCTAGAAATCTGGCTTCAAGAGCCGAATTTCTACTTCTTTTTAATATCAAAAATAAAACCCTGTGTTCACGGCAGACTGAATTTAAAGGCACACACTTCCCAGCGAAGCACCATGCTTATTTCTGCCTTTACACACAGCAGTTCCCTATTTCTCCTCCAGAACTCCCCCGTGGGTGTCTGGCTGGGGTGGGCAGGACCCTTGGGACCCTCCGGCCCCTCTGCCCCAGCAGGAATGCCCAGATCTGGCACCCAGCCCCACGTCCTCCTTCCATCCTCTGGGGGAAGCGGCTGCCATGGCCACGGCCTACACAGGCGGCTCTGTGGGCTGCAGGCTGGGCCAGGCCGCAGTGCTCACCCAGCCCCAGCCCCTCCTCAGCCTGCAGCCCACTCCCTGCAGTGCCAACAGCGGGTGCGAGGAGCACACAAATGCTAAAGGAAGCCAGAAGGCGCTATAGGGAGCCCAACGGCCTTGAGTCCTTACAGAAAAATGGGAGAAACTGTAACATAAAGTAATCCCAAAAGGCGTGGTAGAAGACTGTTGTGAATAATAAGCGAATGTAAGCTCGATCTTTTATTGCACAGACCGGCTTTGCGTACTTAAATCTGTAGCAGATGTCACACAACTGCACGTGGTGGCGGCCCCCAGGGGAGGCCGCTGGGGTGAGGGCACTGGGGAGCGCTGAGGGTTCTCCCTCACACAGCCTGTTTTCTGTCCCTCCTTGTTCGTGAGGGGAAGCATCCTCTTCGGATTATCCCAGCATCCTGTTTAGAAAGTTTTTGCCAGAAAGAGCAGCTTCATTTCACATCCAGCTTAGTAACAGAACCAGACACACACACACAAAAATTCCAGACCTATTGGTGCCAAAAGAGAACTGGGCTCCCTTCTACTTGGGGCTCAGTCATTTTTAAGCTCTAGAAAAATCACGGCACGTTTAGCTATAATTAATCAAGTGCTAATTTGGTGCGAGCGGGAGAAAAAGCAGGAAAAAATAATGGTGAGGAGTATTTTGAAGTTCTGCACCGTTTGGTTTAATTATCTTCTTTGGACAACAAAGACAGCCCTTTTGATGGTGTAAATCATTTCACCCACTGACAGGCACCGGTCTGTGTGTCTAATTGCCACGCTTCAACCATGCAGCTCTGCAGCCCATATTAGCTGCCAAGAACCTGTACAAAGCTGTGCTACGCAGACACTGCACCTGTGTTTTTACAGTTGTTTTTCCATAAGAATTTGGAGTTGTATTCCTGTCTCTGAAGACAGGGATGGGTTTGAACCTGAGACAATAATTCCCCATGTGAGTGTCCTGTTAAGAAAGTAGTGCAGTACTTCTCAGCTGTGCATTAAAAGAAGTCATCCTCCCACCTAATTAACACAAAGACAAATTCTGGGCTGCGAGTGCAGAGCAGCAGTTCACATTTTCCTCCCTGGCCATATGAGCCTGAGCAATGAGGACTTCGTTGTCTTGAATCCCTTTCTACTACTAAGGACAAACTGCAAGAACATCAGCTTGTCTCCCCATCTGACCCTTAATCAGTTATGACTTGTGAAGATAGATAAAATCCACTGGGTGCTGCTATCGTAGAGTTCTGGTGGGAGCTCCATAATGTGATTAGTTTCAGCAGCCTACTCACACACTTGGAGTTACACATGCCCTTATACTTTCACATATGCTTAAAGTTCACTGGCAACCAAAGTGCAATGTGTCTTTGCTTACATAAACATCCCTAAGATTAAAATCCTAAATCAAGGTTACTGCACATGTGTGCACATTTGTTGGCTGAAAGATTTTACAAGCTCTGATGGCCAAGTTACAAATCAAGCATGCAAGACCAACATGATGGATTTGCAAATAGCTATGGAAAAAAGGAACTTGCAAGCTTCACTGGCAAAACCAATAGTGCTTGTTAGGTGCATCAGGTGAGTAAGGAGGGAGTTACAGTGCCTGTGGACACAGAAGCTATGGGAACTCCAAGGTGAGGAAAGCTATCTTGAAAAAAGAGCAAATGCACAATGAGTGCATGCAGCAGCTTAAACAAAAAGCATAAAAACAAAACAGATAAAACATGCCTAAAGACCTGGTTGAAGCTCACCTTCATGTTGAGGACTGTTTTTCAGCCTGCAGAACACTTAAGTCACATTTATGGTCTCAAAATAGGGCTTAAGTAGGACATAAGTGTTCATAACCTTGTACCGGCCACAGCACAGCGATGTTTTCAGCTCAAGTGAACATCAAATTCTTGCTTCAGCTAGATGAATGCCCTTGGCATTGAGCCTTGATCAAGGTTTGGCATGTGTGTACTACTTACAGCCAGCACTCAGGACCCTGAGACTGCCTTCGCCGAGACGAAACAGAGAGCACAATTGCCTGCTCCCAATCAAGAGCATCCTTTACGGATCTCAGGCACAAATGCAGACTGGACGTGCAATTCTGCCCCTGTTTTCTCCTGCTTCCTTCCTCTTTCTGTAAGTGCTGCAAATTTAGAAAATTCAAACCAAATGCTCCCCCGTCCTCACATTGTTCTCGATGGACATCAGCTTGCAATGCTGTCACAATTAGTGCACACAAAGATGGACGGTGCCCCTCCAGCCCCCGCGTGGCACACACAGGCTGAGACCTTCTCATGGGCCGGGGAGCAGGAGAATGGCCATCTGGATATTAATTTTGAACAAAATGTAAAGAGGGAATATTTTTGTGATCTAATTCTTTAGGTAGAACTATTTAATTTACTTGTACAAAGAAATGACTACGGAGACAGATGCAAAACAGAACTTGAGAGGCAGAGAGCACATTGTTCTGCTCTTCTTCAGTAAAGAGCCAATTATTCTTCTTTAAGTCCTTTAGTTTCAGGGGCTGACTGAGTAGTTTAAGGGATAAAAGTATTAGCCTTTCATCTGTGGGATTCGAGTGCCAGTCCTCAAGGCAGCCCAAAGCAAAATGAAGTGGGTAGTCTTATTTTTCTTCTTAATGTATTATTATTATTATATAATGGCATTATTAAACATTAGTGAATAGAGAATTAAAATTTCCGGCACTGACAGCTGATTAATTTTTTAAAGTAAAAAATTTCACTCATCATCAAAAATATAAATTAAATCTTTTAGAGCAACTTTTCAAGGAAAGCACTGTGGTTGCTGTTTTCTGTAACTATCGCACTCCTTTTGGTAATATTGTAATCAGGGTGCGTTTTCTTTTCGCTGCGGAGTGGAATAGAGATTTCAGCCTCTGGAACCCTAAGAAAACAGGCAGCAGGAGGGAGGAGGAGGAAGGTCTTGCCACAGTCGTTAGCAGTGGAGGAGTCACAAGCATTTACAGCATGTGCCTTTTTCTCTCCTGTTTCTCAGACAGTGCAGGTGATCTGGGGGCAAATCAGCTGTTTCCAGAAGTTTGTTGTGTTGCTGCTCTCATTTCCTCTGTCATCTCTCATGTGTGCATGCAACAAACATTTACCTTCTTCCTACGAGCATCACCTAGTTGGTATTTCAATTTATGCTCATTTAAATCAACTTTTGCTTTAAATCCTTGAACCTACAGTGGGGAAAGGGACCTTAAACTTGAAGCAATTACATAAATTCCCCTAATTCTCTTAGGCTGTCACAACTGGGTGAAGGACAAATGCTGCAGCTGTGCTAACACGCACCCACAGAAATAAGCAGCATCTCTGCAGGCAGACACAGTGCAATATTCATAGTGAGGGCCTCGTCCCAGGGCAGCTGCTGGGAGGGTGCTGGAAGTTAAGGGGCCCTGCTGAGCCTAGCCCTAATGGAGAAGGATGGCTGCATGAATCCAAACAGAAGGATCCCCGAAACTTTCCATCATGTCAGCAGTTTTCTGTCATGTCCTAATAGGTTCATTTGAGTAATTTTGTTTTCACTAATAGGATACAATGAATAATATAATCATAGCAGGAAGTTTTTAAATTATATTAGGAAAAATGAATATTGGAATGACAGAATAGAAATATGAGGCTCAAAAAATGCAGGTAAAAAAGAGATATTTGGGGACCTGATTCTATTAGATATTCCTGCGGCATTAGTCATGGGAATGGTATTACTGTCCGTGGCACTGTGTTTGATGCACAGCCTGTAGTTATCGGGGAATGGCAGACACCTTCATCATTCTGGGATGTCTATATGTTGGGAAAAGAATGTGTCTTCCTGACTCATATGTGTTTTTCCCAATAATGCCCTTATTAGCCTTCCGTCTGCTCACCCTGCGGTAACTGGATGACTACAGCTATATGTTTTCATTAAGAGCCCCAAGCAAAGCATGCAGCAGACACCCCACTGCCCTAACGCACAGCACCCGTTGCTTCCAGCACCCATGGCACTCTGCTAATATGGGAACTCTACAGGGACAATCCAGGCACCCCTGGATGGATCTGACCTCAAAAGCATTCGTGTTTCTTTCTTGGCTTCACTGTTCCCATATGTTCCCTTTCATATTCCCCTCTATGTGGTTCTGATTTTCATATCCACCCCATAGCACTAACTGCTCTAGTAGAAACCTTTTAAAGCGAGCACTTAAAATGAGGAAATTTTCTTTTTCCTTGCTAGCTTGATTTCAAAACAGAGACACATTTATTAGCACAGCAGAAGAAATCCCGTGACCCACAGCCAATTGGTCAAGGCAGAGGAGCATTAGATCCTGGCGTGCACTAAATACCAGCAAACACTTCATTCTCCTTTATGGAGGTGACTTATCTCCATTTTGGTGAAAAATCCATCCAAGCCAGAGCACGCCATGCTGGGAGTCCACCTGAGCTCCACCTGGGATAGGGGCACACGTTACATCACGCCTTCCCAGATAAGAGTAATAAACCATATTAATGGCTTAATAATATTTATTAATAATCCATAATAGTTATTAATCATATTAATGCCTTTAGGGAAAAGGGCATGTGGTGAGAAGCATTTGCATCAGCAAGGCTTGGCAGCATCCAAGGAAGGAGTTAGGGAGTAAAATCACATGTGAATGTGTTTTTATGAAGTAGTAACATCTCAAACCACAGCACTCGCAAGAGTGAATGTCTGACCACATCCCTACTTAGAATTAAAATTGCCTTAGCACAGTTAAACATCACTTTGCAGAAAATCAAGCCACATCAGATTGAGGTCACTTGAGTTCCAAATGCACTTGTCTACAATGCCTTAATTTAACTAATTCGTTATAAATTCGCATCTCTTACTGATTCCAGTTAGCTTTGCTACATGTCCTGGTGCAGGAAAACTTAAAGGTCATCACCAAATATAAAAATCTGCCTCCACCCACCCCAGTCTATATCTAATAGGTTTGTAAAGCAGTACCCTTGCTTTTCCACGAAGTTTCTGCTCTGATTTCTCCCTGCAGAACGTACAAACTGGATCGTGTGACACCAGCAGCAGGCTGCTGACTTCACAGAAGTGTAACGGTTTTCATCAATCTCAGGAAGGCCTGAACAAGCCATGGAAACACCCTGGAACAATACACCTGTCTGTGGGATAGGTACTGCACAGTAATTACTGAGCCTCCCTGCTCCATTTCCAGATGTTGCACCACAGCTTCTAATAAAGATGCGTGGCTTCAATGCCACCCATCTGTGTTCTCCGAGCAGGTAAACAGGAGTTAGGCACCAATTATACCTTTGTCTGCAGCCTTTCCTCCTTGCACACCTTCCTGCACATCATCACACATCTGTGGTTATCATATAGGACCAGTCATTTAGGAGTTTATACAGAAAACTTAATGATTTTGCAATCACCACTTTCTGCTTCATTTCCCAGCCAAGCAATATTGGCAATACTCCCTTTTCCGTCGAATCTCAATAGTAAGACAAAAGGAGTGTAATTTTGTTATTTATAGAATCACTGTGGTTGGAGAAGACCTTTAGGACCATCAAGCCCTACCCCAACCCCCCCAACCCCTCCACACCATGTCCACTGACCATGTCCCCAAGTGCCACATCTCCATGGTTCTGGAACACAACCAGGGACCCCACCACTCCCTGGGCAGCCTGTGCAGATGCAGAACACTCTTTCCAAGAAGAAATGGTTCTCAATATGCAACCTGAATCTTCTCATTGAGCAACCCCCAAGACTTTGCAGGATCTCAGCAGCAGAATCACAGAATTATAGAATCATAGAATCACGTGGTTGGAAAGGACCTACAGTCTTAACAGCAGAGACACAACAGCTGAGACACAAATTCAGCAAGGCCAGGTGGAAGGTCCTGCATCTGGGTTGGGGCAATCCTGAGCACAGATACAGGTTGGGTGGAGAATGGCTTGAGAACAGCTCTGAGGAAAAGGATTTGGGGGTGTCAGCTGATGAAAGACTCAACAAGAGCTGGTAATGTGAGCTTGCAGCCCGGAAGGCCAACTGTACATTGGGTTGCAGCAAGAGAAGTATGACCAGCATGTCGAGGGAGGTGATTCTGCCCCTCTGCTCTGCTCTCACGAGATCCCACCTCAAGTACTGCGTCCAGTCCTGGAGCCCCCAACACAAGAAGGGCATTGAGTTGTTGGAGCAGGTCCAGAGGAGGGCCACAAAGATGATGGAGCACCTCTCCTACAGGGACAGGCTGAGAGAGCTGGGGCTATTCAGCCTGGAGAAGAGAAGGCTCCAGGAGGACGGTATAGTGGCCTACCAGGACCTGTAGGGGCCTACAGAAAAGCTGGGGAGGGACTTTTATAAGTGCATGTAGCAACAAGACAAGGGGAAATATCTCTAAACCGTAGGTAGATGTAGCCTAGATACTGGGAAGACATTCTTTACTGTGAGGGTGGTGAGGCACTGGAACAGGTTGCCCAGAGGGGTTGTGGATGCCCCCTCCCTGGAAGCACTCAAGACCAGGCTGGATGGGGCTGTGAGCAACCTGATGCGGTGGGAAGTGTCTCTGCCTGTAGCTGGGAGTTGGAACTAGATGGTCTTAAAGGTCCCTTCCAGTCCAAACCATTGTATGATTCTATGAACCTGCTCCATGCTCCCCTTCCCCGCTTTTTGACCCACTGGGTCCCTTCTCTGCACAGTGTGCACTGGGAGCAGGCCAAGGCTGTGGACAGGCACGTGTGCAGGGAAATACAACATCCAAAGAGAAGCAGAGACAGCACATTTATAGAATTTCTTCACATTCAAACACATGTATTTCTGTGGCAAAAAGGGGAGAGCTCAGCAGCATCTTCCAGCCCTTTCCATGCATTCAGGCATCTCAGAGATTAGGATGGCTTTAGCCAGATGCGGCACTTCAGACTCCTAATTTCACAAAATCCCTGTATTACCCTGAAGTCCAAGATCTTTGAGTGACAAACAGATTTCCCTAGATTGTTGCCCAAAGCTGTTAATCCAGATTTCATCTTTTCCTACTTGATTTTTTTTAAGACGTTGAGAAATGTAATCCTAATTTAATCTTGACTCTCAAAACCAATGAAAATCATTGCCAGGCAGGGCCCCAATAGGCAGATCAGAGATGCAAATTCTTTACCTTGTGCCAGTACTAAAGCAGCCGAGGAGGTGCAAACAGCTGGGCAGGGGCCGTGCTGCAGCCAAGAGGTGCTGCCCACACCATGCTGGGGAAGGATGGGCATGTGAAGCTCCTTCGTTTAGCTGCCAGGTTGGAGCACCCAGCACGAATCATAAAATCACAGAACCATAGAATGACTTGGGTTGTAAGGGACCTCGAAGATCACCCATTTCCAACCTCTCTGCCTGGTCTGGCTGCCCCCCAGCATCTCAGGTTGCCTGGTTCACCACCCAACCCGGCCTCGGGCATTTCCTGGGATGGGGTATTCACAGCTTCTCTGGGCAGCCTGCTTTCCACCTAAAGGATAACATTCACACATTTCAGTTGGGTACACTCTTGTCAGTACATCTCACATTCCTTGGAGGAAGCACAGACTGAATAATGAGGGTCTCTAGCAGAAAGCAGCATAAAAAAGTCATTGAAATATCTAAAGTGACATTCAGGCCTCCACTTATGTAGTTGCACCTTTCCATTATTTCAGCAGTGTGATTTAAAGCCAGAGCATCATACTTACCTCTGAATTTCTGTGCTTTACTGGATTAATTTTGCATATGAGATACTTAAGGTTACTGTAAAGACAGTTGGTTGAGTGGTTTAAGTCTTAAAGATTTGTTTATTTTTTAAATTTTGAGTGAGGGAATGAGAGGCAGAATTTATGAGAGATATTTAAGATAAATCATGACTGCCATTTTCCTTCTTCTGTCCTGCTACTAGTTTTAGAGGAGTGGCAGAGCAGCTATGGAAAGTCCCCAGCCTGCTCTCCTCATCCTCTAGAGCAAGTTTTGAATTTTCTTAATTCTCCTTAGAAGTCATAGAATCAAAGAATCTTAGAATCCTTTCAGTTGGAAGGGACTTTTAAAGATCATGTAGTCCAAGACCCCTGCAATGAAAAGGGACACCCACAGCTCCATCAGTTGCCCAGAGCCTGGTCCAACCTGGCCTTGAAAGTCTCCAGGGATGGGGCATCTACACATCACTGGGCAACCTGTGCCAGTGCCTCGCCACCCTCACTGTGTTCCATAACCTCATCCAAGCCCCAACACAGACAAACTTCCTTCCTCAGTCACATAAGGACTGTCTGTAACCAGCACAGCTTCTTCTTCTTCCCCTGTGCCTCCGTAGCAGCACCCACTGTTGGAAGGAAGGTACAGTTCAGTGATAAAACTTTGCTTGTCACCTGGCACTACTTGGCCTCCTGAGTGGATGCAGGTCCTGTTGACAGATGTCAAGGAATGACTGAGTGGGCAATGTGGATAACCTTAACACATTCAGCCTGTGAGACAGTGCTCATGTTACCTAATCACTGATGTGAACTGATGTCAGAGGAAATATTATCAGCTCCCTCTGGGTTTGAGACATTCTCTGTCAAACTCCCTCTATTTCAATAGCTTTTCTTTCCCTTGTAATCCACCCCATCTGCCTTTTTCATCGAAGAGCACGTTCTTCGGGAAAGAGAGACCAGCAAATACATCAAGACAGAAAGGGTGCCTATGGAAAACAGAATCATTCTTCATTCATGCAGTTTAAAAACCTGCCTTTGACAGAGTTATGCTCATGCAAATCGTACTGCCTGGCTGTTTACAGGAAAGTATCTGGTCACCGCTTTGCACCCAAGTAACCCCGCTAACTCCACGTCCACTTGCACTTCCTCTTCTTGCTCTGCCAGCACATATCCTGCATGTACTTGGCCCTATCATGTTTCACTTGAAGTGGTTGAACCAGAGCACAGGCTCATGTCATTTGCTCTCCAGCTGCAGTCTGCCGAGATAATACACTGCTGGCTCGGCTTCTTGCACAAAATATTTTTCATGTTTATTTTTATGATCTTCCAAAAAAAAAAAAAAA
>JACDJE010000566.1:29760-53787 GCA_016647715.1 Pavo muticus | reverse complement strand
TTTTTTTTTTTTTTTTGCATTCATTTACATACCTTTGATAAATTACTGTAACCAGATTAGGGAGATAAAATAACTAGTCTATTAATTACAATGATTATTATTTAATAGAAAATGGGATTCTGGGCAACGTTTATGGTAAAAGGAAAGCTTAGCAATGCATTATACGGATGTGGTATTTTATCTTGGAGAGTAAGATAAGTGTCCAGCTCCTTCTGCAATCTAAAGAATATGTTCATTACCTGGGCAAGATTTATAAGTATAATTGAGTGTAATATTTTAAAACTATTTGCCTTATTTCACAGTACACAGAAGACGAGGCAGAGCTGCTTCTTTAATCAGGCTGTGTAAATTCCTTCATGAAGTCATCTAATGAGAGTTGTATTTGCAGGGAAATTACCATTTAATTTAAAATTTTGCAAGATGATTTAATTGCAGTCCATCTTAAACTTCAGAGGGTGTGCATGGGTAGTTTTCTGGGTACGTCCTCTCGTTTTACATATGCCTTAAGTAAACCCTATAACATCTAAATGAGTACCTATTTATATACACATATATTAAATACATGCACACGTGCTTCTGTGCACACATAAACTGGCCCTCTCAGGGAAGGCAGTTTGAATTGTGTCCAAAAACAGGAGGCTGCAGTATGTCACAACCTAAACACAGAAGAAGGAGGAGTGGGAGGTACCTAAATGCTCCTAAATAGAGTGTTTTATGGCTCTGGACTCCAGGCTTTGTGGCTGGCGCTCTGTTCTCTTTGCGTAGATTTTGAGAGCAGTTTCTGAAGGTTTTTGTACTGGATGTCAGTCTTACAATGAAAGGAGTGCACCCCGATCCCAAGGATGCTCTCCTTGCAGATTTTGCCCACACCTTTGCCAACACGAGGGCTCAGCTTTAGAATCATGGAATCATTAAGGTTGGAAAAGAGCTCACGGATCACAGAGTCCAACCCCAAACTGTCTCATGGTGCCCTCTGACCATGTCCATCAGTACCGTGAACAGCATGGACCTCTCGTGGTTAATGCCACCACCAACCTGAGCCAAATCCAGCCAGACTTTGGCACAGCTCTGCATCAGCCTGAGAGCATCCCCAGCAGCCACTGGGAGGTTGTGAGAAAAAGGTGTGCTCTGAGAAGCCTTTGCAGTAGGTAAAGTGAATACTCTAGATGCCATCAGTTCATTCAGTAAAATGAATTTAGGTAAACGACTCCTGTCCCTTCAAACCGTGGCACGGGACCAAGATTCGAAGGTTGGATAATAGAGCTGAAACTCTTCTGTGCACTAAGAGTGTGAATGGGAACTATTGATTGATTCACTGAAAACAGGAGGATCTCATCCACAAATAGGAGGACGGAATTTCCCTGCCTCTCTCAGCCATGAATGCACACCCTGAACAGGACACACTTATTTCAGTGAACATTTCCCAGTAGTCTTAATCTCCTGCAGCAAAAGGAAGAGCCAAAGTAAGGAGCAGGAGGAGAACCACTCCCAGGCATGGAGACCCCATGGGATGGGGGCACAGGATCCCATCCCCATATCCAGACCAGACCCCCATATCCAGACCAGGCCTGGTCTTTTCCTCTTTCCCCTCCACAGCTCATCATCTTGGGAGCCATTGCTACCCTTCCTGCACTGGTCTTGTGCCTCAGATCATCTGTTCACACTCACAGCATCCATCATCTGCAGCCATACTCGGTAACATTCGTTTTGGGATATGCCAGCTCACTGCTTATTCCCACGTTTTATTTTTTCCACGGACCATCCCATGTGCTGCAGTCAGTACTGATTTACAGACCCCTGCAGCCCCTCCGCAGCTACTTTTCCAAGCATGTCAGACAGCCGTGCTGGGCTGACCCTTCCTCTCAGAGCTGAGCTTTCCCCAGCCCTGCACTGAGCCGACAAGCAGTTGTTCTTCTCAGATCTGTCACATCTGGTTTTATTCACACATCTGGCAAAAAGACAGCGATTACATCTATTTTCCAGCTCTCCTAAGTGTTCCTGCTTCACATCCAGACAGAGGAAGGGTGAGGTCAGGCAGGAACAGTGCTCCCTGACAGCCCCATGATGGCTCTATGCACCTCTTCAGGTGCTCCTGTGCTCAGGTTATAAATCATGACTGCAGCTCGTTAGCTCGCAGGCATCGCTGCACCCTGCAGCCAGGCACAAGCCCCCCCCTCCTGGTGGCAGAGCCCCTCTGCCCAAAGGTGGAACCCACCAGGGGCTCCCCCCGTGCGGCTGGAGACACTCAGGTTGGCAGAATAATGACAGCCACCTGCTGGCTCTTATTGCTCGGATATTTCACACCAGAGATTTGTTGTATTAAAGGGCACTGAAATTACTTATGTCAGGTAACTGAATTATAATTAAATGCTATGTAAATTATTAAAATACTCTTATGGCAATGGGGAAACATAAATGATAGCATAAGACAGCCCCTTTATGGAATTAGCTTACCAGCAGTGTTTTGCTGCGATTTGCCACTGCCTATTCCCACTCTCTCTCTGGCTATGGCAGCTCTGAGCTCGTCCCTCCTGCTGTCCCCTCTCTGCCACCACCCAACAAACCTGCCAGGAGCATGAGAACCCCTGCTCACATGGGCCTAAAATTTCCACCAATGAATGTGGAAGCCACAGACGCTCTCAGTGCATCCTGTGCTGGGTTGAGGATCGGCACCACCTGCTTACTTTGCACTGGGAAAGATGCCGGGATGAGGATTTGGTTTCTCACTTTTTAGTTAGTGAAAAAACTGTGCTTCACTATACATTCTGACCTAAAGAAAGCACGGGGATAATGTATATGGACCGAATGGGCAATGAGTTTGCAAAATTATTTTCCTTTTCTCACTCATTCTTGCATACATGTGGGAGACAGTCACGATAAGCTGTAAAACCTTATGATAAACAATGGAGTCATCTCTAAGCCCTCAAGGTCTTTGTGAGCATGAATTTCATACATTAAAGAGAATTATAATCATAATTCTGCAGTAATCATCCTAAAGCCCAGTAGTATGACAGCACTGGCATCCTGAAGCCCAATAGTATGACACCCAACAGTATGGCTGTTCCATCATGGACTGGAGCCTGGCCTTGTGTGGCCTCCCCAGCATCAGTCTGTGGCTCCTTGTCCTGCTTCCTCTCTCTTCTTCCTCCACTCTTGTCCAGAAGCTCAGTTTCCATGGAAGGGAGGTTAACAGCCCCACCACCAATACAACCTTCACCTTCTCCAACCTGCAAAGCCACCAAGCACGAGCCATGTTCCTCCCAGCCAACACGCACATTCTTGGAGGCTGCTGCACCAGGGTGGGCACTGGTGGAGAAACCAGCTGTGCAGTGCTGAGTGGGTTTGCACCAGGAGTTTGTAGGCATTTGCCAGTCCCAACAATCTCTTTGGGGAAGTGCTAATCAGCACAGAGCAGAGAAATAAAAAGGAGCTGTGGTTAATAATAAACTAAACACTGTGGGTGAACAGATTGCACTAAATATTGCTGTCTTTTTCTGGGTTTGGGGCTTTGGTGGGGGTTTTCTGGGGTTTGTTGGGATTGTTCTTAGCTGATGGTTTCCAGCTGGGACTATAAACCGGTTTGTGTATGGAGCTATTTCCTTACTCGCCTATGCACCCATTGGGATGTTTTATCTCGAAGCAGCAATGCTTGTACAGTAAAGTGCGTGCACAAACACACACACACTCATAAAGGCCTGGGAATAAGAAGTGTTGTTGTCCTGTGTACACATCAGCATAGTTTCTCAGTTAGAAGATTTACTGTGGCACAGTGTTTCTTTGGAAGCTGATATTTCTTTCTTAGCTAGGCTGGACCTGTTGCGTGAAGACTTGGATCAGAGAATTTAATTCCCTGAAAGAGTGGTGAGGTATTGGCACAGCTGCCCGGGGAGGTGGTGGAGTTCCCGTCCCTGGAGGTGTTCCAGAACCATGGAGATGTGGCGCTTGGGATGTGCTCAGCGGGCATGGAGGGGATGGGTTGGGGTTTGGCTTGGAGACCTTAGAGGTCTTTTCCAACTTTAATGACTCCCTGATTCCATTTAGGAAGATGGTTTAGGTCTTGGGGGGAATAGTTGAGGTTGGGCTTGGTGATCTTGGAGGTCTTTGTCAGCCTTACTGATTCTGGAGAGGATGTTTCCACCAGCTTCATCCACCAGCAACTTCTGCTGCAGTTGGCGTACCTTGTGGTACACCTTATGCCATCTCCAAACACTGCCAGTTTTCACTGCAGCAGGGGGACACCGTGCTCCTGCAGAGCTCTCTGCAGTCCTGGTGCGGCCGGGTTCCTCTCACAGGGATTTAACATGAAATGGGTAGGAAATTCTTTACTGTGCCCTCTGTAGGGAACTGGGAGCATGCATATGTGTGTGCCTGTGTTAGTTTATATAACGCTTTAACTAACAAGCTATGATCTTCTCCAGAACAGTAGATAAAATGGCAAATGAAATATAGGGCAATAATTCTGACACTAAGGCGAAGTTGCTGGTTTTAATATACGCCTCTTTGCAGGCAGATAGGCCATAACATGACAATAATGAAATATANAGTGCCACATCTCCACGGTTCTGGAACACCTCCAGGGATGTGTTACCCACACAGGAGATGGATGCGCCATCCCTGGAAACACTCAAGGTCAGGCTGGACCGAGCTGTAGGTGCCCCTGTTCAGGGAACTGGGACCAGATGGCCTTTAAAGGTCCATCTGAAATGATTCTATGATTCTGTGATTCTTTCTGGCTTAGGAGCAAAAGCCTTGGCCAGTGACAAGCCGACACAAAGGGAAGGCTTTGGGGCTTCAGCCCCTGCTGTGAGGCATGTTTACAAACGCATCATCTGGCCGTGTTATAAACAGGCCTGAAAACAGCAATCAGAGACCTGGTCTCCTCTCTTCTGTTTGTGCACCTTAAGCTCTGGAATGGAAACTCACCCTTTTTTCATCCACTGGCTGAAGGAGCACATTTCTGCTGGCAGGATTTTAACCAGAAGGGCTGAAATTGTCCCCTTTGCCAAAAGCCTGCAACAGTGTTGAGCGTGACACCTCACCAGAGCTCTGCCATGTTCTGCACAAGCCACAGCAAAGGAAAAAGGAGCTGAATACAAAAGAGTCTTCTTGGCAGGGCGTGGGGACTCCCCTGGGTGCTGATTTCAGTGCATCTGTCCCCAGGGACACCAGGAGTAGAGAAGCACCCATTCTGGGGATCCCAAGGTGACTTAGGTACAAAAGTAGGACTGAGATGTTTGACCCTATCAGGATGACGGTTTCTCTGCACATGCACAGAAGAACATTTTTATGGACTTTCAGAACTTTCCTGGTGAAACCTGAGCTGGCAGCAGACTTCAGGGATGGGATTTAGCAGCCTGTAGCATCCCAGCTGGTCTCTTCCTAAAGTAGACATCAAACCACAGCAGATAAAACACGCTTCAGAAGCACTTATTTCTTCTCCACTGATTAGAAATCAAGCTTAGATGCCCAGCACATCTGTAGATACTGAAAATACGTGAAATGTTGCTTATCCGAGGTACCTAAAGGATTAAGCAAGCACCTCGGTGCTACGATGCCGTCCGCGACCAAAGCCATGTCAGGCTTTCTTGTGGGCTTGGGCACAAACCCCATTATAACTCGGATGAGGATTCCTTCCCCTGAAAGTACTGCTTTTCTGGACTCACTTCCTCAGGACTTCCAGGAATGCAGTGGTGGAGCATTTGTTCTATTTACATCCTATGAAAAGACAATAAGGACATTAATTCTGGCTGTGCCAAAATCTGATCCTTAATAAGCCCTTCCCATCAACTATTTTCTATTTGATGTCTAAAGAAAACACCTTCTGTGTTTTCTGCCCTGTGGAACAATGCAGGCTGCTCACAGGGAAGGAGAGAAAGGAGCTCAGGATCTTCAACAAACGTACCAAGGGGCTGTTCTTTACAGTCCTGTCGCTTCCTTCCTTTAAAGAATATTTTCAGTGAGTTCACCATCCAACCTGCAGATACCCGAGGCTGTGCACCACGGAGCAGTGTGTGAGCAGCCATAGGTGCTGCATCCCTTACAGCACCGGCATCCTTCGTGCTAGCGGTTACGCTACGGGCAGATGGAGCTGCACCCATTTTACAAACAGGAAAACTGAAATGCAGCCACATCTGCTTGGCAGCTGTTTCAGCCTAACGCACAAAATCCAGTTTCCACAACTATTTCTAGCCAGATGATATGGAACTGATGAAAAAGTCTGGTGAAATAAATACTAAAAAACAGCATCGCTCTGTCAACGAGGAACCTGAAGAGCATTGTGCTGAAGACCTTCTCTGTGCGGTATTGTGATCATGAGTGGCAGGGAGAAACATTAAGCACTNCAAAGCTGTCGCAGATGGTGCAGAAAAGCCAGAAGCACAACCCTGCTGTGACCGTGTGATGCCGTCGCATGGTTGCAAGCTCTGCATCAGTGCAGACTGCAGGGGTGCACCCCCAGCAGCCCACAGCAGGCTGGCATCTTCCCTGAGTGGATGTGGGTGGCCATGTGTGGCTGCGGGTGGCCATGAGTTGCCATGGGTGGCCATGGGTTGCCATGAGTGGCTGTGAGTGGCCTAGAGTGGCTATGAGCAGCCATGGACGGTGAAAGGGCGAACATGGGTGCCCATGAATGGCTGTGGGTGGCTGTGGGAGGAAACTGGTAGACATGAGTGGCCATGAGTGGCCACTGGCAGCTGTGGGTGAATGTGGGTACATGTGGACAGACATCAGTGGACAGCAGTAGCCATGAGTGGTCGTAGATGGATGTGGGTAGCCATGGGTGGCCATTGGTGGCTGTGAGTGGTTGTGGGTCACCACAGGTGGCCATGGGTGACCATTGGTGGCCATGAGTGGTTGTGGGTCACCACAGGTGGCCATGGGTGGCCAGTGGGGCCATGGGTGTCTGAGGGTCACCATGGATGACCACAGGTGGTCATGGCATCCTGTGTGTGTGCACCACCACTGACCACGACACAGCCAGGCAGCGTGGCTGAAGGACTTGTCCTCAAGCTGCTCTCCAACCTTCTGTAGGAATTGCTGCACCTCTCTGCTCTTCGCTAAGGCTAAATATAGATTGAGACTGTGTCTGCCATGGGCATAGGGAGAGATGGGCTTCCAAAAAATGAAGAGAAGGGGAAAAAAAAGCAAAAACAGTTACTTCTTGCCAAAGCAGTGAGGCAGGCCGGTTCTAGTGCTTTTTTTAGCTGTTTTGTGACTGAAGGAACTTCCAAGAAAAGAAAGAAGGGAAAAAAAAACAACATTCTGGTTGATATTATCAGTAAGAGAAAATACTTTGAGGGCCAAGGATGTAGCCTCAAAGGATTTTGAAAGGTTGGGGGGCAAGTTTTAAACTTAGACCCAGATGACTGGAGATAAACGATAAAAACTTGAAAAGGAAAGAAAAAAGTGTAAAATTACAGAAATCTGAGCAAGGTGCCCCCACCGGCAGCAGCTGCGCCCAACCATGTGCCCAGGATGTGATTTGCACCCAGGTGTGGGGTGGGCATTTGGTCGCAGAGCCCTACCTGGGGTGAGGCAGGAGGTGAACAGAGGAGGGAGCGTTGGCCCTGTGAGACTGGAATGAAATATATGACAGATGGTNAAAAAAGAGAGAGAGAGATAAAATCGGGTAATTACTGAAGCGTCAGTTCTTTACAAAATAATTGGTAATGACCTTTGATAAAGAAATCACTTTTGTGATATTGCTGACAGTACGACTTTCAGCTCTCAGAAAGCCAAGCAGCTGGCTCCAACGCAGGGCCAGCCCCGCTGGGACCCGCAGCGGCGGGGAGCCGTGTGCTGTTGGGGCAGCGGCCGCAGGCACTGCCCCGCAGAGGGACCGCGGCCCTGCAGGGCTTCCTGACAGCTGCCCACCAGGTGTGTGAGACGGGATCAGCAGATTTCACAAAAAGCAAAGACATAACAATAATAGCCCGGACTCCTGCTGAAACCGTGCTGGCAGCCGCCGAATCTCACGGCTTCACGTGGCAAACCTTGCAACACACCCACTCCCCTTCCCTTCTCTGACCTGGAGGAGGAAAAAAAAGATCTTCACACTTCTTCTAATACCAGCTGGTTCATTTATATTGCAGAAGTTTCACAAGGCAGTTACTGACAGCGATATCCTAAACACAGGTTAAGCTCAGCGCACTCACCGCCTCAGTGTGTGCGGTAGGAAATTGTAGCACTGGCATAGATTGATGAGAATGGTGTGAGCTGTGCTGGTGGGAAGTGCACTCCCCAGCCAGGAGCATGGCGCATAGAATCATAGACAGTGGGCTGGAAGAGTTCTTAAATATCATAGAACCATAGAATGGTTGGATTACAAGGGGCCTTAAAGATCAAAGGACCTTAGAACAGTTGGGTTGGAAGGGTCTTAAAGATCCTTAAAGATCTTAGAGCCATAGAATAGTTGGGTTGGAAGGGATCTTAAAGATCCTTAAAGATCCAGCCGTACGATTGAGCCCCACCCAGACTCACCCTCTTGCCATGGGCTGGTTGTCCCCCACCAGATGAGGCTGCCCAGGGTCCCAATCAGCCAGGCCTTGGACACGTCCAGGGCTGGAGCAGCTTGTCTCAAGCCCAGTGAGTCCACGTTCATGTCAGTGTTCAGGATGCTGATAGATTAAGGGTTTCATTTCTAGAGGATATTTCACAATTTTCTTCTTCTCAGACTGGAAACTATGCTAAAAAGCTATTCACCATCCCTGGATGTGTTTAAAATCCGTTTGGATGTGGTGCTCGGGGACATGATTTAGCGGAGGGTTGTTAGGGTAGTATGGTTAGGTTGTGGTTGGACTCCATGTTCTTTAAGGTCTTTTCCAACCTGACTGATTCTATGATTCTATGAAAACTCAGAAAAAGTGGACGACAGGGCAAAAGGTGTTGATGCATTGGCACAGGCTGCCCAGGGAGGTGGCAGAGTCCCCATCCCTGGAGGTGTTCAGGAACCATGGAGGTGCGGCACATGGGGACACAATTGGTGGGCATAGTGGGGGTGGTTTGGGCCTGGGCTTGAAGATGTCTTTTCCAACTGTAACAATTCTATGACTCTGTGATTTGATTAAATTAATCTGTAATAATAAAGCAAGCGATAGCAACAGTGTCCAAGTATAATCCTGCTCCGTGGACAATCACAACACCTTTCCGACTTTACAGATCCAACATTTCAGAGTATTTACTCCATTAGGAGAGAAAGAGGCTGGCAAATGCCTATGTCTCTCACTGGCAGCAGGAGGAGCAGTGCTGGTGGCAGAACCCACAGACCCATGTGCCCATCTGGGGACAGTCATGGACGTTACAGCACCTCATCCCCAGGCTTTCAGGCCACACCAATAATGCCCACATGTGGACTTTGCCATCTCCTGAGCCTGACCGAGGAAATGCATTTGCCCCAACCTCAGCATCCTCCCTTGGACATTTCCATTCCCAGATGGATTTTCCCCTCTCATACCCTCCCATATCCAAGCAACCCACAGATTCCTACAGACAGAATGGGTGTTAGGGAAATGCAGCTCAGAGATGGAACTGCAGAGCAGGGAGATGAAGGACACAGCCCACATGAGCCACCTTGGCCAAGACAGAATGGTTTAAATAAAAATCCTGTTGCTAAAAAAAAACAGTGGGAAAAATTATCTCGTTCTTCCTGGGGAGGGAGGAACAACTGGCGGCCATGGGAGAAGGCAGCCCTGTGAGCATGGAGCACGCATCTGCAGCCAACAGCTTCCAGATCAGTGAAAAAGCTCCTGGAAAATCAGATCTGCAGATGTGTGCTCTTTATTTGTACTTAGAGGTGCTCCCAGTTTTCCACTTACATGCTGTCTGCAGGTTAAAGAGAGGGAACACTTAGCTGTTCCAGCAACTTGGGTTTTTTTTAATGACGTGTTTATTAATTTACAAGCTTTACATACAGACCCGCCCCAAAATGCTGCAATTTGCATGTTACTACAGAAGTTTGTACAGTTTCTGAGCCGCTGCAGCTGGAACGGCGGTTCCAAGCCCCAAAATGGCACTCTGCAATGCACTGGTGCTCCCTGCACAAACAGCTCATGCTTTTTGCAGTGCTGGAATCCACTGCACTGCCAGATCAGCAGAGGAACCAGCTGGGACAGCCTGGCAAAGTGTCACCAGGCAGCACCCATATGTTACCCCAGTGCTGACCCCAAGGCTGTCCCCAGGGCTGACCAGGGCTGATCGCTGCGCTGGAGCTCAGTGCTGCCTGTCCCCACCTCTGCTGCCTCCTCCTGCTAGGAAAAGGAGAAGGAAAGCTCTGTGCAAAGGGAAGATGAATCCTGCATCAGCAGAAGTCAAATTAAAACAGACCAGTGAGAGAAACCCCAAAACAAAATGCCCTTTTTCTAAAACAATCTCAGGATTTGGTGGGATTTGGTGGTAATTTTGCAGCATTACTCACACAACCTAATTCTAGACTAGTTGGAGATAGAATGACATGAGGGAAGGGAAGGGACCCTTAAAGATCGTCTAGTTTCAATCCCTAATCTAAATGCCCAACAGACTTACTCTCCATTTCCACCATCTCCAAAACTAGCTTATAATACACTTCTAATTCAACAAGAATTTTAAATATAAGATGCTGTGATTCCAATTCCTGCTCCCAGCTCTCTCTGGAAATTTGGAGCTCACGAGCGCTGCGATCCCTTGGAGCACAGCCCCATTTCTCGCACGGGGAAGGGGAGGAAAGGTTCACCACATTTCCTTTTCAGAGAAGGAAATATAAAAAAAATTAAAAAAAAAACCAAAAACAAAAACAGGTGCTTTAAAATTTTCAAGGTGTAAACTAAATTACAAGATGCCCAGGAGTGTGCAATAGCATTTCATTGTTTGAGTTTGGAATAAAAGACAGATAATTAGGAAATTGGGAGTCTATTAATTTTCCAAATTTGCTCATGCAAGAAGCACTGAGCTATGGTGATATTTGCTTACCTCGTCATTATGCAAAAATATATTAGCTAATTATTTTGACTAATGCAATTAAGATATGCATATTTAGCATAAACTATACAATAGAAATGTTACAGTCAGCAATTGCCAGGTTGCACTCATGGGCAGCAGAGAGGCAAAAATCTCAGCACAGTCTCTGATGGTAAACCATAATATTGCTCCTATTCTGCCTGAACTGTTATTATTAGTTCTGTTGCAGTAATTAATTTGCTTTACAGCACGACTAGGTGGCACAGTTAGCAGCAGTATTAATTTTTGTTATGAGCCACCTGAAGATGTCAGCTTTTGAGCAGTAGTGACTGTGCCTTTAATTGCCTAAATCAGTGGAAATGCAGTAACTCTTGCAGGGATCCAATTAGGACACTCAGTTGCTCCTCTTTTTGCTCTTTATGAGTCCGTCACAGAGCTCAATGCCTCCATGGTCACTGCTTCATTCCCCTCTTCCAGCTCAGTCAAGCTGGTGAAGAGCCCAAGTCCAGGGCACTGCTGGGTACCAGTGGGCCCAATGGGTCCAAGCCGGGGCAGCATGGTTAGGGAGCCAGCTTAGCACTGCTTTGTTTCAAGGGCACCCCAAGTCCTCACTGCACTGCAATTTCAGGTTGGATGTCAGGGACAATCTGCTATCCCAAAGAGCGGTGATGCACTGGTACAGGCTGCCCAGGGAGGTGGTGGGGTCCCCATCCCTGAAGGTGTTCCAGAACCCTGGAGACGTGGCACTTGAGGACATAGTGGGCATAGTGGGGTGGGTTGGGCTTGGGCTTGGGGATCTTGGAGGTCTTTTCCAGTCTTAACAGTTCCGTGGTTCTATGAAGGACCCCTAGGTAGAAAAGAGGAGCGCTGGAATAACTGGAGGCTTGATTGCCTTCACTCAGCTGCACCTCCAGGTTTGCTCAGCGCTGGCTGTGCTTCCAGCAGTCATTTTGGCTAATTCTACACTAACCATGTGGACTGTCAAATGGCTTCTGCTGTATTTTGTTGCCCTTTCAAATATTTCTCAAAGAGTGGGCTGTACCATCTGGTGGACAATCTGCCTGCGCGTGCAGCAGCGATCCACCTAGCGCTGCGCTGATGGGCCCAGGCAGCCACCAGCACCACGGAGGAGCCTGTGGGGCTGTGCCAAGCATGAGCATCAGGGCTGCCCCAGCTGCGTGCGGCCCCTGCCCTGAGCAGGGCTGGCTGCCCTCACCCCATGCTTTCCATGGATCTTCCCATTGAGCGGCACTGCCCTTTTGCAGCAGTGCCGTGCGTGGGGAAGGTGGATGGGGCATCTCCTCTCGTTGGGGGCTGTTCTCCTGGAGCCACACCATCAAGTTTCGGACCTGTCTGCTTTCCCTTTTATTGATTTATTTTTACATATTGCACATTCACAGTTCCTGCTGACTCCACACACTTCTCCCTCTTCACAGCACGCTCTGATAGAAGTTGCCAGACAGGTTAGAGAAGGCGGATTATACATTGCTGACGGTAAGTATAAATCCTCATTTATATCTTACCATGTAAGGAACAGAATGGTCTTAGGAATATTACTCAAATAATTCCTTCTAGATCAGTCTACATTTTGTTATCAAAAGCAAAAGCCTTCAACATCATAAGAGGAAACCATTAATATCACCATTCATCTCAAAATACACATATCAGCCCGGTGTGAGAAGATCACAAGGTTGAAATAATCACCTTCATCATAGCAGAGCCCTCTCCCCCTGTGCATGCATGTGTGCACAACTACACACGTCTGCGTGCTAGATGTGTAATATATCCATTAGCTGGAAACCTCAAGAGGTTATCAAATTGGTCAGGGTAAGACTGAGCCCCTCTGTTGCACTGCTCCCAAACCCCATTGCCCTCTGAAAGCTCTCCCACTTTCACGCTACAGAATCTGTCCTTTGGCCCTGGCAGGCACAAACACATCAGCAGTACAGCACTTCGGCCCATACCTGAGCAATGTGGATTATGTCTTATTGCCCAGGTATGAGCTGAAAACGGATAACAATTCTGTAAAAACCTTCTGTTGATCTACCTATTTCTCTTGCATGCTCCAGAAGTTTTCAGAAACACTTTATTTACCATCTTTATTTGCAGTGTTTTGTCTTGGGAATATGCAACAGTGTGACAGCCTTTCTAAGCCAGGGTTTGGAGAAACAGGGAACGGTCTTGCAAACAGGATTTCCTCCAAGGCAGCAGGGAGATCAGTTCCAAAACTTGAGGGGCACAAAAATTAATTAAGATAACTCTGATGCTTGGGAAGCTGGAGGTCCCCTGCCTGGTCACCCCATGGTTCCTGCCCCACATGGGCACTACATGCTGAAGACAAGAGTGCCCAGATGGATCACCTCTTCCAGACCATTACAAGAAATGCTGTGCTGTAGGATCATGGATTATAGAATGGTTTGAGTTGAAAGGGGCCCTCAGAGGACAGCTGGTCCCACTCCGCTGCCATGAACAAGGACACCCGCAGCTCCATCAGGTGCTCAGAGGCCCATCCAGTCTGACTTTGAATGTCTCCAGCAACAGAGCACCCACCACCTCTCTGGGCAAGCCCTGCCAGTGCTTTATTGCCCTTAGCATAAAAAAAACCACTTGGTGATATAAAAACCCTCAAAACATGATGAGTGCAGAGACACTGTATGATACGCCAAGGACCACCGAGCTCCTCTGTCCCTGTGCATGAGGCACTAAGCCTCACTCATGGTCAGAGCCTCTTTTGGAGCCCCACTCCCATGTTATTCCATTCAGACATCCACAGATTCTCCTGCTGCCAGCAGTCCTCCTGGTGCCAAGGCAAGGCACTCCTCCCACCCCAGCAATTTGTCCTACCAGAGAGCTCCTCTCCCCTGGAAGCTAGGGAATTACACAATGTGAACACACACCAAGGAGAGCCTGGACTTCTGAAACCGTGCTGGCATCCCAGAGCCGTTAATCTTCTTAGGTAATGATGAAAAATGCAGCGGAGATGATGATGTAACTCACCAAGGGGGAATAAGAAGCTGTAGTGAATGGGTGGCTTGAGTTCTCCTGTTTATCCCATTCTCAACATAATGACTGCTCCCAAATATTTTTTAAAGCACTGCAAAAAACACGCCCCTGTAAGTAGCCTTTTCAGTGCTGAGAAGAGGAACTCACACCAGCAGAGAGAGATTGCCTTTTTCTTCCCTTTTTTTTCCCCTTTAATTAATTCCATGAGGAGAACAGAAGAGAAGCGGCCCTGGGCGCGCTGACCGCAGGTGCGCTGTGTGCAATAACACACACCTCTAAAAAAGGTGTGCAAGAGCCTGCCAGAGCACGCTGCCAAACCACTCCGTGTGCATGTTATACTGGAATACAAGGGAAAGGCGGTAAGATAAAAAAAATACCTCTTGGCTTCATCCCATAAGTGACTCAGGGACACAGCTGTGCCGAGGCCAGCAGCTCTGCCTGTCCGCACGCACTGGGGAAGCACCCATGGGGCTGTGGCGTGGGGTGCCTGTGACATGGGCAGAGCATCACAGAATCACGGAACCATAGAGTCATTGTGGTTGGAGAAGACCTCCAGGATCCCCAAGGCCAACCTCAACCCATGGGACATGCCCACTGACCATGTCCCCGAGTGCCACATCTCCACAGTTCTGGAACACCTCCAGGGATGGCAACTCCCCCACCTCCCTGGGCAGCACATACCAACGCATCACCGCTCTTTGAAGAAGAAATTTTCCCTGCTATCTAAGCTGAATGTCTTTCCTAATATCCACCGAGGGCTACACGGGGGCAGGGGAGGAGCTCGTTCCCAAGCAGCTTCGTTCCTGTCCTCAGGGATGTGGCTGGAAGATGACAGTGGGGCCAGTGAGTCCCATGGGATCAGACTACACAAGGCGACCTTTCCCATTGCCCCAGCACTGCTTGTGCACACAGCAGGAGGACAGGCATGAGCAGACACCCAAAGCCTTTACCACAGGTCGCATCTCCTGCCCACACTCTAACAGAAAAATGCCCCACAGACCCCACCTGCAGCTCTGTCTGAGCCCCAGTGCTTGCACACTGCAAGTCAAACTGAGAAATATTTATGGTATGGAGAACGTGTTCCATAATTAAAACTTTCTGCTATTAGGGAGTTTATGATCTAATGATGCTATAGGAAGCAGAGTTTATGGTCACTGAACCAGTACTCGATTCTGAGACTGCAATTAACAAATCACAGAAAGAGTGCATCAAAGTGCATCGTTAGAGCCAGAGTTGCCCTCCTTTAATGAAATGCTAGCTTTAGTAGTATAATTATTAAGATCACCATTTCACTATTATAGTAATAACTGTAGATAATTGCACAATATTATCTTTCACAGAATCATCTTCTCTGCATAAATTAAAAGGTTCAAAATATAATTCTCAGGGCAAAACCCTCCCAGGAAATCCATGGGGAAGATCAGAAATAAACAGCAGAAGTGATGACTTGCCTTGATTGCAGCAAAGACATGTGGCTTCATCATGTGTTTCTTTCATAAGGTGGTATCTCTGCCTAATTGGCCTACAGGGACAGAGCAGCACTACAGAAGAATAAATTGTTTGGCTGTGTGACCGGAGGTACAGGGAGTCCAATAGACTTAAATCGTGGTTACAAACAAAAGTAATGGTTACATGACATCTTTGGCTCTATTTTTAATTAACTGCCAATAAAGCTCTACAGCAATTACCAGTTGCCCCAGTCCCCACCACCCATGATATATAGCTGTTGCTATTAGTTCTGTTGTTGCTGTTGTTACTCCATCTTCTGGCGAGGACTGAGAGGAGAGCGCAGCCCGCTTGCTTGGATCTCAGAGAATCATAGATTCAGAGAATCTTGAAGGTTGGCAGAGACCTCCAAGCTCCCCAAACACAAGCCCAACCCANTTCATTTCCTCCTCTCACTCGCCAAGCCATCCGTTTGAAGACTGTCTGTGGCACATCTCGTTCTCTGTTTTACTGCTATTGGTATTTTTCATTGGATAATGGCAAAATTAGAGATCAATGGAGGAGAGGTATGAGCCTCAATATTCCCGGACGTGTGGCTGCGTGGATGCTTTTGAAATGCTCCTTGACTTTGCAGAAGATGGAAGGAACGCATTCTGTGATTCTTAAAAACAACTACATGAAAGTGGGCCTTATTGCATCTTCCCTTTTTCTTCCCCCTCTTTTCATTGTTCTTCTGTTCTTCCTAAAAAGAAAAAGAAAAAAAAAGAAGACATAAAAGGGAATTAGCCATCTACCTTGTCCATTATCCTCAGTGAGTGCTGAATCACCAAAAAAATTAATGAAGTCTCATACCTGAAGGAGAGGGAGTACTCGTGCTACGGGCTGCCCTGTAATGCAGTAATTCAATACCACTTCTCTTTGAGCTCTGCAATGTGATCTTCATTTAAGGACCAGAGAAGCAAAACTTCATCATCTAAATATTAAGGACAGAGCAGTCAAAAATTGTGCCATTTCTCTCTGCCTGGAATGTGTTCCCTTTCACTTCCAGCCTTCCCAGCCGCACTGATGCTGCTGCCCGACAGTCCCAACGCTCCCTGCACGCCACTCGCAGTGGAGAACGGCTGGAGGTCCGCACAACGAGCATCATCTCTGTGCTCAGAGGATGGCTCTTAAGAAGGGGCGAAATTTCACACTGAATGCTTGCTAGCTCTCAAGGAATAACACGAAAGGAAACGGGGCCAGTTTCTGCGTGTTGCACTGATTTTCAGAATTTTCTGAATTCGGGGCTAATTGCCGATTAGTTATTAGTTATTAGTTAATTAGCTGTTTCGGTGCTGGGAAAACGCCCAAAAACGTTCCAGTCTGCAAAGGGAGAGCGCACGGAGCGACGAGGAGCAGCGCAGCCGCGGCTGTTTGCGCAGAGCAGTCCCTGCGTCGCCTCCCGCGTCCAGCAGAGGGGGTGACAAGGGACAGAGCCGAAACGTCCGCCCCTGGATCAGGTTTGCTGGACAGGTTGAGGAGTCGCCGTTGGAAACGGGCTGCGCGGGGAGCGGTGCAGTTGCCCGCCCCTGGAGATGCTCCACAACCGTGGAGATGCGGCACTTGGGGACGTGGGTTGTGCTTGGAGCTCTTAAAGGTCTTCTCCAACCCAAAGGATTGCACAGTTCCGTGATCTGTTCAGCACAGAAGACGCCGATGCACTTGAAGCCTTTGCCATCCTGCACTGAGGGACGCGCTTTAGTGCAAACGTTCCCACTGCACACTCGCTTTGTCCTTGCCAAGGGAACACGTTAAGTGCATGGGACCCAGCGCCAGCCCTGGGGGGGGTGCCCAGTCCCATCGGTGTGGCTTCCCACGTGGGCAACTTCATCTTTCATCCTGTTAGGACTCCGATGTAGGCAAAGCTGCGACTTCCTAAGGCTGAGATAAACTAAAATAAACATGATTAAATCAAGGAGNCCAGGGCTGAGAGGGGCTGCTTCTGCACATGGCAAAGCCGGTGCCCTCCGAGCATCTCCTCAAAGGACAGACTATCAGTCCATGGTGATAGACCTGGCAGAGCTGCAACAGAACCATCACCGGGGGAAGTTCAGGTGGGATGGAACAATTTCTTCTCCAAAGAGCAGTCAAGCGCTGGCACAGCTGCCCATGGAGATGGGGAAGTCCCCATCTCTGGAGGTGCTCCAAAACCGTGGAGATGTGGCAGTTGGGAACATGGTCAGCTGACACATCCCACGGGTTGAGGTTGGGCTTGGGGGTCTTAGAGGTCTGTTCCAACCCTGTGATTCTATGACCTGACGGTGGGAAATCTGTGCTACCGTTATCAGCCCACAACTGGTGAGCAGTTTCTCTGTGCGTGGGCAGGAGTATTATCTGGAAAATACTGAGCTGCAGTGTTTTTCAGCAATAAGGTGGGCTTTGCAATGAAGATTACACCCCAGACTAAACTTGGAGTACACTGCCTGACTCGAACCTCAGTCTGCAATGTTCACTGTGAGCAAATCAGGCAGAGAAGGACTGCCAGGACTACCAAGCCAATGCCCTCTCCACGAGACGGTTTCTGAGACATTGCTGCAGTATTTCACAAGCATGTTTTCAATGGTTCCAGGTTCGTCCCGATATAAATAGCAAATTTTAATCAGATAAAACCTATTTTACACCCTGTGCTTCAGCAGCTCAAGGTGCACATTCGTACCTTCCATGGGTGCCATTTCAGCAGCTGCGCTTGGAAGTGTTTTTAATGGAAAGCCATTACAAGAGGAAGTCATTTGAAGATCATTCACACGCTAGGAAATTTTGTTTCAGCAGACATTTAATGCAAATTTCAGTCTGTATCCAGGCTGAAGTCTTTGCTTGTTGAGAGTTGATAAATTTAAATGACGCTTGCCTCGAGTGAAAAGATCTGAGTTTTACACTACAGAGTTTGCTGCGGATCTTAAAAACAATGCATGCACAACTCACATTTAATGTATGAATTCATTTTTTTTATTTCAAAAACACAGACACTTTCTAAGGAGATGTGCAGTCGTGAATTTGGCGGACTGCTTAATTCCGTATACAGTAAGGATGTAGCGGGGAGCCTTTTCCATTTTGAATCAAATGGAATTTGTGATTTGCATGCACCTTTTGAGTCAAAATCAAACATTTGCCCTGGATTGGCCCTAGTTTAATTAAAATGATGAGAACGTGCGATATGCTTTTGGTCTAAGGCAAAAAGGATGCACAGCACTGAAATTTGGAACAAACATAAAAAAATTTGAGAAATGCATGGTTGGGAGTGATAAGAAATGCCAAGACTATGTATTACATGGGATCACGGGATGAAAATAGAAAATATCCTAAAAAAATTCTGGCGTACTGTGAAACCGTTGTCGGGAGGTTTGGATAGGATTACATGCTTTATGGATAATGTCCCCATAACTAGCACTGTCAAGGTTTGTAATCTTTTCTGTGGTCCTTCCGTAGAGCTGGTGGGGCTGCTCATCAGCGAGAGCAGATTTTCCCCTTTCGATTTGGTGTGAGGGAAAGGGATGGAAATTCTGTCTTGGGCTTGGAGTGGGTGGGTATCTTAAACACTGGTACAGATAGACTCGTGTATGAGTATTCATGTATTTAAGTAGCAGGGGCACATATCAATAACTACTGCTCGTTTCTACTGACTGTCGTTCACTTAGGTAGCCATTAATTTAAGGTAACCAATGGTTCTCTCTCCTTTATTCCTACAACTTTTATCTTTGTACAGTACAGCATTCACCAATCTGGGGCATTACATTTCAAGCCACTGGTCTTCCAGCTTCTGAAAACCTTTAAGCATGAGTGCTCCTTTTGCCTTTCAGATCATGGTGTCTGGAATTGAGAAATACGGGCAAGTTCTTCCTGCAGGCAAGGAAGTGTGTGTGCTGAATTGCTTGGAAGAGCTCAGTTTCGCACAAGTATCAATGGGTGGAGGACCTACGCTCCCTTTTTGATCATCTCATGTGTAAGTGCTTCCTGCAGCATATCTGCACCTGTTTTCCTCCATCCTATCATTCTTCTGAGTCACTGTTTTGCCCTGGGTGGAGGTTATCAGAAGTAGGGAAGGGAGTCTGGTCTGGTGGTTGGCGACCCTGCGCATAGCAGGGGGGTTGAAACCAGATGATCACTGCGGTCCTTTTCAACCCAGGCCATTCTATGATTCTATGATACTATGAGTCTGTTGAAGAAAATATTCCTCCCCCACGCACACCAAAAAAATGTGTTTAGAAAGATGTCATTTAAGAAGTTTGCTAAAAAGAGATGATCGACGAGAGCCACGTGCTGCCTGATGCCATAGCATGAGCTGCCCAAAAGTACCAAAGTCACTCCTCAGCTCTTCAGCCAACCCCATGAACAAGAAAGAAAGTGAGGATACTGTAAAACTGATACTGATTTAAAGGGTCATTTTTGTATCTACCGTTGAGATTCAGTATTGGCTCCATACGGCAATTTCCTACGATAAAATCTCTTTCTGTACTAATTTTCCCCTTTAATGAAGAAGCCCACACTGGGTCCCCATCAGCCCATCCCATTTCCAAAAGCACCACAAGAGATGACTTTATTTTAATTTGTAAAAACTTTGATGTTTGCGAACTTGGCTCTTGTACAGTCCTAAACATCCAGCAGGAGGTAATATCTTCCAGGACTAAACTTTACTTGATTTCCCACTGTTCTTCATGCTCTCTGATTTGCATTTTAAGGGGGAACTATTTGTTTTCAAGCTGAATTTCCCTCTCTACAGTGCTTGCTGTTATTCTAGGAACCGCGTAAGGCCCCATTCCTGAAAATCAATGCCGACATATGGTCTGAGAAGAATGGGTGGAAGAGTGAATAGAAGGAGCTGAGTCATGAAAACCTGGGTGATTTAGGAGAGGGAGAGGAGGAGACAGAGACACAAAGTGCCCAGGAGCTGGATCAGCAAGGATTGGTGACAAAGGGATGCCTCTGCCCACCGAGGGCAGTCTCAACAGGGGCAGGAGAGAGGCTGGGCGAAACAGCTCTGCAGGCTCCAAAAAGGTAATTCCAATGCCTTCCACCAGACCCAAGCACTCTTTAAAAACCCTTGATGGCAGCCTCCATAAAAATGTCAGGCAGTATTGCCGTCACCCTGCTGTGCCCTCATCCCCTATGGAGGGGTTGATCAGGCATCCTTGGATGCCCAGCACAGGAGCAACCTTAATGCAGGTACAGCTTATAGCCAGGGGTCAAATGCAGACAGGGATGCATCAAGAGCCCATGCTGGAGGAAGATGCCTTCTGCAGCCTCCAGGCTATGCAGCCTACCCCGAAGGACTGAGCTCTTTTCGCAGAGAAAAGACGATCCTGAAACTTAATGCACTTTTTCAAGAGACATCATACTCCCCCACCCTCAAATGGTTTTGGTTTGGTGCCCGGAACATCTGGTCACCCTATAGCCTTTTTTTTATCCAATAGATTCATTTTCTCAGCACATTGCCGACTGCCAACAGATGAGCTGCAACTGCTGGCACCGGGGAGCCAGTGAGACATCAGCATGCAAGGTCGGAGTTCTGTGCTATTTTGAGGCTTGGGGCTTGGGGGCTGGTTTTTGGGAAGGAATAGCAGCAAGGCTGTCGGTCCGTGTGCCCAGGATACAGCCCTGTGCCGCTGGTATGGAAATGGAGATGGGGATGGGAATGGAGTTGGGGCTGGGGACAGGAACTGGAGCAGGGGCTGGGAAGCTCAGATTGGCATTACTGCATTTCTTCTACAAACAGAAGTATTGCCAAGTCTTTTATCATTGTCAGTTTGTAGAAACAAGGAACTGTCTTCCTTTAAAAGAAAACAGGCGGGCCTCCCCCATGTCAACCCATGTGGGTACAGTGCTGAAGGTGTCTATAATGACACTTGTCACACATAATGACACTTGTCATACTTCACGACCAGTGCCTCTGCCCTCAGCCTTCAGACGGGCTGCAGGAGACCAAGGACAGACTGAGCCACCCCAACACTGCAGACAAGTCCCCATCGCACTGGCTGTGTGACCTGCACCCATCAGGATGTTCTCAGGGCAGGACAGTGCCATGCTGGGAAAATGCTGCTTAGCAGTACCATGGTAACTGGCAGCACCTCAGGGTGAGTTACCAGGAGGTGAAAGCCCACAGCTCACCTGCTCAGTAGCACCTGCCCCCATAAAGCCCCGCTGCACATAGGACGTGCTATGGGTAAAGCAACTTTTTCTCCCTCTTGTGTATGCCCCTACAGATTTGTTTCAAATGTTATTATAATGTTGACAGAGACCCTTAGGCTCATCAGATTTCAGAGGCTTTGATTAAAAAAGCCCGAAGACTTTAGCATACCTATCCAAGGAAACGTGCAAGAGCTCAGAACGATGCTAAATCTCTGCTCCTGCGCAGGGACAAGAGGTGCTCACCCAGCAGCAAGGGCAAAGCACGACACAGCACAGCGCCGTTTGGGTTAGCAATGCTCTGATATCAGTAGAAATCATAACGCTTGTAAAAGTGTAACAAAATAAGAGAATTCTGTGAAATGTTTTTTCAAACCTTACCTCCGTCATGACATAAGCATTTCAAGATGTTCACCAAAGTATTACAAATCGCAGTGTGGGCTATCAATCTGTCAATGAGTAGCACAAGCTTTGGTATTTTTGAGTGATATTTGAGATCCTAACCCCCCTAAGAAAATGAAGTCAGGCAACAACATCCTGTTTTCCGTGGAGAGCGCTCAGCTTCCCCAGCAGTGGGAAAAGGAGCCGCGCTCCTCATTCCTCAGCAGAGCATGTAATGCAAAGCGCCGAGCATTAAGCCCTTCTGTTTTACACTGCACACTGATTTGGAAGCAAATATTTTTCCAACAACATCACCAAATTGAAAGCGTTTTTGCAAATCTGAAACTTTCTCACAATGTTGTTTTGGAAAAACCCGACGGAGCGAGCGTGGAGCTGTCACTGACAGAAGCCACCGCTGACAATCTCTCTGGGAAGTGCTAACCCAGTGCAGCAAACCCAGCTGGGAGCCAGGCTGGGCCGGGCTGCAGTGACCCCGCCAGCTTTGGGCCCTCCAGCATTACCTTCGCCTCTGCACTGTTCTGGGGTGAGAACTGGAAAAAGGCAAATCCCACGAGGTGGCACTGTTTTGTCTCTTTCTTTTTTCCCCAGAATCTGGCACTGCTGGGCTAAAGCATGGCAAAACGCTTCTCCTGTTCACCACCCAGCAGAAGAGGTTCTCCATTATGAAAATAGGGGCTGAGAGTCACTTATCATTATTCTATAATTTTATTCAATTTTTTTTTAGCGAAAGAGACAGGAGAATTAAAAGTGTAAACACATACACACACAAAAAAAAAAAAAACCAACAGAGGCAAAGCTGTCGCAGATGGTGCAGAAAAGCCAGAAGCACAACCCTGCTGTGACCGTGTGATGCCGTCGCATGGTTGCAAGCTCTGCATCAGTGCAGACTGCAGGGGTGCACCCCCAGCAGCCCACAGCAGGCTGGCATCTTCCCTGAGTGGATGTGGGTGGCCATGTGTGGCTGCGGGTGGCCATGAGTTGCCATGGGTGGCCATGGGTTGCCATGAGTGGCTGTGAGTGGCCTAGAGTGGCTATGAGCAGCCATGGACGGTGAAAGGGCGAACATGGGTGCCCATGAATGGCTGTGGGTGGCTGTGGGAGGAAACTGGTAGACATGAGTGGCCATGAGTGGCCACTGGCAGCTGTGGGTGAATGTGGGTACATGTGGACAGACATCAGTGGACAGCAGTAGCCATGAGTGGTCGTAGATGGATGTGGGTAGCCATGGGTGGCCATTGGTGGCTGTGAGTGGTTGTGGGTCACCACAGGTGGCCATGGGTGACCATTGGTGGCCATGAGTGGTTGTGGGTCACCACAGGTGGCCATGGGTGGCCAGTGGGGCCATGGGTGTCTGAGGGTCACCATGGATGACCACAGGTGGTCATGGCATCCTGTGTGTGTGCACCACCACTGACCACGACACAGCCAGGCAGCGTGGCTGAAGGACTTGTCCTCAAGCTGCTCTCCAACCTTCTGTAGGAATTGCTGCACCTCTCTGCTCTTCGCTAAGGCTAAATATAGATTGAGACTGTGTCTGCCATGGGCATAGGGAGAGATGGGCTTCCAAAAAATGAAGAGAAGGGGAAAAAAAAGCAAAAACAGTTACTTCTTGCCAAAGCAGTGAGGCAGGCCGGTTCTAGTGCTTTTTTTAGCTGTTTTGTGACTGAAGGAACTTCCAAGAAAAGAAAGAAGGGAAAAAAAAACAACATTCTGGTTGATATTATCAGTAAGAGAAAATACTTTGAGGGCCAAGGATGTAGCCTCAAAGGATTTTGAAAGGTTGGGGGGCAAGTTTTAAACTTAGACCCAGATGACTGGAGATAAACGATAAAAACTTGAAAAGGAAAGAAAAAAGTGTAAAATTACAGAAATCTGAGCAAGGTGCCCCCACCGGCAGCAGCTGCGCCCAACCATGTGCCCAGGATGTGATTTGCACCCAGGTGTGGGGTGGGCATTTGGTCGCAGAGCCCTACCTGGGGTGAGGCAGGAGGTGAACAGAGGAGGGAGCGTTGGCCCTGTGAGACTGGAATGAAATATATGACAGATGGTTTAAAAAAAAAAAAAAAAAAGAAAGGAAAAAAAAAAAAG